>JABUQX010124236.1:5000-35736 GCA_015478945.1 Trachelipus rathkii | reverse complement strand
TAATTTGTTCCTCAAATTCATGTTCTATCACCAACTTTATTTCCTACTTTTCATCAACAATCTCCCACTACTTCTAATTTGGTTCCACTCTTTCCATCACTCGGACTCTCCATCTCTACTCATTACAAATCTGCTCCCTCTTTCATCTAGATTGCCTCTCATCTTCACTTCATCTATTCTCCATTCTCATAATTCCCGGGATCAGCGCAAACCTGCTAAAATTCAACTCTTTAAAACTCAAACTATTAAAAATCTCTTCTCAGAAAACACCTCCCAACTTTCCTATTCATCGGACGCTCTAAACCCAACTGTAAAACATAAACATGATCCTTGATCCAAACCAAAATAACATCAAATATCTTGAAAACCTCATAACAATTCGTTCTAAGTGTCTCAAAAAAGCTATTCTGTTCATGTGCGAAAATTTCCTTAACAGTTACCTCAGTAATAAGCCTTTATTCCTCTGTAGAGTACGTTCTCCACATCGGCTCCGCTCCACCCTCAATGATACTTAGTTAAGGCTAAGAGACTAATAAAACTTCCCCTACTTTTCAAACTAACTCTTGAGGTGTGGCAGTGTAATGTCGAACTAATCTCTTCTATAGATACTACAGTGGCAAGTGTGACCTCTCGCATCCCACCACCCTTGCGTCCTCTCGTATCACAAGTCCTTCTCTCCTAAATATTAGTATTGATTTTGAAAAACCCCCAAACTTCTTTTTGCCTCTTTCAAGCTACTTCTTCTCTGAATAAACTCCCTGCCATTCTGGGTTCCAACTGTATTTAATCTTCCCTTCTTTAACCCACGTCTACACTCACCTGAGAATTTGCCCGTTAAACCTAGCGGATGTTGCTATATTATTTCGGGCCATCTCCTTTAAAAAGCCAGCCCGGATCCATATAACTGTAAATAATACTAAATATATATAATTATATATAATAAAAATATATTTATATATATATAAATATAATTATAATAATACTATAATATATAAATATTATATAATAATATATATAATAATATATATATATATAAATTAAGAATAAACAATAAAAATAAAAAATGCAAAGCATCCAATAAAAATATCTAATTATTGAAGCAAAATTAATAAATACTCACAAAAAAAAATTAGCCTTTATTGGCGGTTTAAGAACGAAACACTCATAGGAATAACTAAATGCAATTCCTTACATACAAGAATAAGCTTTCAAACAAAATTTATCAAACTTTTTTCTCATAACTAAATTTTAGTATCATTCCCCGAACTCTTTACATAATGACAACTCACCAATTGCTAACAAAATGTTCGCGAATAACCAATATAGATGCCCACAGCAATAATCTAGACTTATAAAAGAAGAATAATTATTCAGTATCTTAAATATAATAAGGTTGAAGGTTGCTGATTGACCATATGCCTTGTTGAAATGTTCAAATATTTTTGTAACAATTAATAGTATTCACAAAATATATAAAATAATATATTATATAATATATAATAAATATATATATATAAAAATATATAATATTGATATATAATATATATATATATATATATATATATATATTTATATAATATAATAATAATATAACATATATAATATATATAGATAATATATAATATAAATAAATATATATATATAAATAATATATTAATAAAATATAATATAAATATATATAATAATAATATATAAGTATAAATATATATATATAATATGTTAATTAAAAAAAAAAACGGAGAAACAAAAGATTCTCTAGAAAACTTAAATATAAAAGAAAAAATAAAGGAAATCAAACTTTGTAATACCTCAACTATAAAAACTACTAAAGAAAAGATCTTCACCCGATTTCAATAACTTTTAATACGTTCTGTTTCAATTTAAATTATATTAGAACATAAAAGGAAATGTTTGAATTACTACTTAACATAAAAAAAAAAAATATAAATTCTCATACACTACATTTATTATTACAAAGAATTCTTTGCAGTTTACTCATAATAAAATTTTGTATTTTATTTATAAATGTTATTTTTCAATAATAATGTCAAAAATATATATTTAAAAATATTTATTATATATAATCAATATTTTATTTCTTGGCAGTAATTGTCATTATAGATGGTAAAATCAACTAATAACAATATCCTTCGTATATATAATATAATAATAAAAAATAATATAAATATAATATATATATAATAATAAATATATAAATTATATATAATATATATATATATAATAATATAATGGAAAGCAATTAATCGGCAAATATAAAGTAAATAAAGAGAAGAACAATAAGAATACAAAATTACCCTTTCCGATTGAACCACCGCCATGGATTCAATAACAAATACCCGATCTTACCACTCACCAGTCCCCCCAACCCAAAAAATGTCAAGAAAACATATAAACAAACTAGCTCCTTCAAGCACATCACTATAACTTATCTTCCCATTCCCTTTAATTTAAATTAAATATTGCAATTAATTCACAATAATAATAGTAAAGAAAAAAAAAACAATACAAGTAAGAATTTACTCCTCTCCTAAATCTGGCATAAATTTACCCCCATTAATTCTTCTTTATTTACATCTTAAAAATTCAAATATCAATATTAACATCTACAATATAAAAACTAATAACAGGCGAACCACCTTCAATGCCCCTTAAGACTCTCTATAACTGTCTAATCCAACTTTTTGTTGCATCTCCATTTAAAGCACTTATATTCCTCATTCGGCAACATGCGTTCAATCCCGAAAGCATAAATTGCTTACCTTCCCATAATTATCTTCAATATAAAAATAAAAATATATAATAAATATATAATATAATAATATAAATATAATAAATACTAAAATATTATAAATACTTTATACTATATATATATACATAATAATAAATACAAAAATATAAATATAATATATATAATAATAAAAAATAAATATGACAAACGATAAATAAATATCACCACATAAACATACAATTCCTGCAACAATTTTAACAAAAAATTTAATCAATTAATAGTCATCAAAAATAATAACAATGCAATAAAATTGATTTTATATTATTTTAATTACCCTAACAAAAATTAAATTTCAAATACAAAAAAATACAAATAACAAAAATTAACAACTAAATTCTAACCAACAATAAATACTCCTTACTTTACAACATAATTTCAAACAGACTACACAAAATCATGAGATCCCCTAAATATACTTAGGTTTAACTATAGGCACACGTTTAACCTTCTCAAAATACACCCACTCTATATTCAATTATCCCCACTACACCCACAACCTTCCAATAAATTGAACTGCGAAGCCAACGATAGTAATCAATGAATAGTTCCGTTCAAATCACTATACCTGAACACTTCCAAAATAAAACCGCCATGGCCTCCTAATCCCATCATTCCATACCCCCGACCAAACAATATAGATCTACCTATATACCATTGGTTTTAAATACAGCTAACCTTTAGACTACGAATCCAAATAAATAACATAAGATTCTGATAAAAAAGTATTCGCAAAATAATCAATACCAAATCCATAA
This sequence comes from Trachelipus rathkii, assembly GCA_015478945.1. Taxonomy (NCBI): domain Eukaryota; kingdom Metazoa; phylum Arthropoda; class Malacostraca; order Isopoda; family Trachelipodidae; genus Trachelipus; species Trachelipus rathkii. The sequence continues at coordinate 32,172 of JABUQX010124236.1, read as the reverse complement.
AAAATCATAAAATAATCGTCAAAAACACAATAACCCCCCACACCCTATTAACCCAAACATGATAAATCACCGTAAACTACAAAACAAATAACCTAACAAAGCAACAATTGAAAGAGTTAAGCTAACAAATGTAACGCAAACCAATGGTACTCTTCTCGTAAAAAACGCAGCCCCTTTCCAAGTCCTAATAATTAATAATGGCAAATGCCAGTCATATTAATTCTCATCCCCACTCAAACCTCTAACAGACGTTGATTTTAAACAAAAAAACCTTTCAACATTAAATTTCCTCCGGGTAGAATGTATGCCATCAAAGGAATTCAACTTCCACACCAAACCCGTCACATCAAACTTCCAGAAGATACATCGCCCCATAGCTAACAAGATAGACTTACCATATACTACACAGCCTAGGTCAAAACTCACCGACTAGCTGATTAACAACGTAAAAACTTCCATACCCCAGAATTTGAAGAAAATACTTAAACAGCACCACCATAGAATCGTTCAATAAATAGCCGCTATATTATAGCATCTAGAAATGTATTCCTAAAAATACTTTGAAGTACAGATGCAACCATATAATTAGTTCTCTGAAGAAGTGGCAGTTCTTCATTCCCTTCCTAAAAAATCACTGCCTGATTTTAAAAAAGAACCATGATCCACCTCATGTAAATAATATAATACTATATAAAAATATATAAAAATAAATATATATAATATATAAATTAAGATATATATATATATAAATATATATAGATATATATATATATATTTATTAATATATATATAAAATATAAATATATAATAATAATTATATATAATAAATATAATAAATATATAATTATATATTATAATTATATAAATCATATAATAATAATATATTATAATATATTATATATATATAATATAATATATTATAATACTATATAATATTATATAATTATAATAATACCATATATATATATATTTATAATAAATAATAAAATAATTATATATAAATTATAATATATTAATAATATTATATATAATATATATATATATATATAATATATATAATATATTATAAATATATTATATAATTATATAAATATCCTCACCCTAACAAATAATAATCAAAAATAATCAATAACTTCATTAGTTAATTATATATATATAATAAATATTATATAATATAATAATTAAATATAAATTTAATTATATAATATAATATATATTATATAATAAGTAATATAGATTCAACTGGATTACTTTTTTCACTAAGAAAAACATCTAAGAAAAAAAAAAAGATAATGAAAGATCCATAAAGACTAAGGAAAAACTGAAACTCATAAACTACTTCAAAATTCATAGAATTCTGAGAAAGAGCTAGGACCAATTATATAATGGCACACAAAATTAATCACAATCTTCAAAAATATGCTAAATTTTTAGTGAATCAAAATTGAAAATGAAAATCATGAATAAATAAAACAAAATGAACATTTTAACAAACAAATAACCAAACAAACAAAACTTTTTTATCCTCTCCAAAAAATATAGAACTTGTAAACTGAAAACTTTGGTAATGTATTTATATAGTCAGATAAAATAAAAAAAGTCTAAAGAACAATAGTAACAAAAATCAAAAAACCACCCCCATTGAATTAACAAAAAAAAAAGCTACCCAATTATTTCTTAGACTACTGTATAATGCACCACAGTCAATATAAACTATCTCACCATCTGCTGGAACCCCCTTCACATTAGCACTCCATAACCCATCCAAAACACCAGATTATTAACATGACACCAAGCCCTCACCATCAACACCAATGCTTAAATAAAAAATATAAATAAAGTAATAAAAATATAATATATACCTATATAATAAAATAAAATAAATAATATATATAACACAAATATTAAAAAGATCATAAATATATATCTACATAATATAACTATACTAAATATATATATAATATATATAAACTATAAGTAATATAATATAATATACATATTATATAAATAACATATAATATAATTATATATATATACATATAATATAAATACTAATATACTTATATATAATAATAATAATAATAAAAAATATAATATAATATATAATATATATATATATATACTATATATATATATATATAATATATATATAATAGTATAATAATAATGGTATATATAATAAAATAAATATAAAATAATAATATAATAATATAATATAATATATATAATTATAAATAAATATATTATAATATATATATATAATATAATAGTATGCTCAAATCATTTTTTCGCATCCACGATCGCGACGGAGCGGATCGATTTTAAATAATATATAATATATATATTATAATAAGTAAATAATAATATAAAATAATAATAGAATATAATATATATAACAATAGATATATATTAATATATATATAAATATTATATAATAATAATAAATAATATAAATATATAAAAATATATATAATAAATAATATATATATTTATAATATATATATATATATAATATCGATTTAAGCCAAATCTATATAAATTCAGCCACGTTATACCCCAAACATCAAATAACCCCATCAACCTCTTCCCAACCCCGACCTTAACTGAAACAATTTTACAATGGATTAATCTCTTTAGCCACTATATTGAAATAAATAGGAATTCTAGAACCATCCGAAAATTCTCCTTTCCCTTTTTCCTACAGAAATCTTTCTTCTTCTTAATATTACCCGCACTAATAATACTCTCACTCAAGACACATAACACCAATAGTATCCTTACAAATTTAACTAACGTGTAAACATAACATTTCTAAATATACACATCTACCAAACTAAATAATCTCATTTTTTTATTTATCTTCTTTTATATTTTCAATCATTCCACTCATCTTTATAATGCGCTTTTCTCATCACTTACTAACTGTAAAATCTGTAACCAGTAAAAACTTTATATACGGGTATAAATTTATTCTATATCTCAATTGATCTCCTTTAGAAGATCTATAAATAACTGAATTACAATTTCCTCAAAGTTACCCACTGCCGTAAACATTCTAACTTTCCACCAACCTATTTATCAGCATTGAACTAATCGTTTCTGTATAATTCCAAATCATCCACTACACAATTAATGCCGTTCGTCATCACTATGACTTAAATATTTCTTCCATTAATCTGTTATGATCACTTAGAAGGATGTCTGTAATTTTTTCCTTATAATGGTCGAATAAGACTTTCGGATAAAGTTTTTCAACGCAACACAATAACCATAAACTTTTCAATACCGAATTAGTTGAATTGTTTGTCTGATATCTAAAATTTCAAATATATGAACATTAATTCCACCAAACCAAAGCGCGTTCTAACCCTATAATACACCTTCATCTTTTAAACCTCATCCATTTCATTTTAAATGGGTTCAAAAAATCTTCCTAGTCTTGAATAATAACATAAGAACAAGCTGGTAAGCTACTTTTTGTATTCTTCAAAGTTTCAAACTTAATGCAGGTTATATATTCATTCCAAATAATAAATTGAACTTTGGGAATACCAACCGTACAAACCAAAATCTTTACAATACTTCTCCACATCATATGAATGGTAACAACCCAGCATAATTCTTGATAACATTAAGATATGAATATCAAGCCGTTTTTGCCTTCAACCATTCATTTTATTATTTCAAATCATCTAAGATTACTTATAAAAATCTTTACAAATCTCACAATAAACATCCGGCCGCAACACCGCAGCAAATCAAATCGATCGACTCCAATAAAGCCGCCCTACTACTATCACTAATATAAATATATATATATATAATCTAATATATTATTATATATATAAAATAAATATAATAAAAAATAATATAAATATATATAATAAATATAAATATTAAAAATATATAAACAAACATATTACCAATATTATCATCACTAACCACTATATCCCAAAAAAATACCAATAAAACACTCCATCACTAAACAAATCACTATAATCAAAAACATTAATAGAATATACATAAAATTCATTGCTATTTTATACGTCAAGCATATCTACCATCTTCCCATTATCAAAAACTCAGAAAACAAATAATTCCATACTTTCCTTTTTTCCTTGTAGCTAGCATACTATAACCGTTTAAACAGAAACAATAATTAACTGGGTTCTTTCCATCCATCAATTCACAATCAAATACATGGATAGGAAACAAACAAATCTAAAACTAAATAACAAAATACTATATCCTTTCTATAAAGCACAAATTATGAATTAAATTTAAAAACTAAACATAACTTATCCTGCAAATCCTAAAATTATTCTAACCTGTCATAACTCAAACGAACTTAAAATCTGTTGTTTCTAAATCATAAATTAAAATGATAAAAATCCAAATTCCATACCAAAGCCTACAAAATACTCATCTAAAAATGACATACAGCTGGCACTTAAACCGCACGAATATGCAAGAAATCTAACTACTCTCAACCAGTCTAAAGAGTCTCTATGTTTATTTTTTTATTATAAATCCATACAAATTAAAAAGTATCAGTTTATCACACTCATCCTAAATCAGGGATGGCCCGAAAGGAAATAAGTGACAAATTTGTCTTACAAAACAAAATTTTCATGGTGGTTAAAGATCTATCCCTTTGAAACTTTAGACATCTGTAAAAAAACCATCTCATCATTAAAAATAATAAATTATATATATAATATATATAAATATATAATAAATATATATATAGAATAATAATATAAATAAATAATAATAATATATATATAATAAATATATATATATATATATATAAATATATATTATATAAAAACATATACCTTACTTACGATTAATCGTTCCGTACTGACTCACTAACTCAAATTGCTCTATATCCAAAATCAATTTTTCATCAAAAATTAATTGAAATCAATTAATCCCTTTCATCCCCAAAATCCACCCCCAGTATTTTTTTTCTACTTTTAAATAAATAAAAATGATTAAATAAAATACATATTTAAAAAAACATAATAAAAAGAACTAAAAAACATTTTTCTCTGTTATAAAGTTTATTACAATGATATCCAACAACCCTTGATGCTTAATAAATTTCTCACTGGTTTGTTTTCCCACGCTTACCTCACTTACACTTCAGCCCGTTCAAAAAAAACCTGCCCCAAGAATTTTCTCCTCCCCTTCCAGAATGTTTCCAAAGATAGTACAATTCATTAAATATTCACGAGCATAAGCAACTTTTGTCTTCTTCAAAACTTTTACGATTTCATTCTTTTACCTCAAATTTTGGCTCTCAATTCAAAGCAAAAAATAGACCGAGTGACAACTCTTATCTCGGAAATCTCGTAAGTTGGACCACTGTTATGTCAATACCACATTAATATAATATAATAATATATATATATATATAATATATATTAAACATAATATAAAATAGATATATATAAATATATACATATATAAATAATATAAAATATAAAAATAATAAATAAATAATATATAATACTATATATAATATAATAAAATATATATATATATATATATATAAATATAATATATATAATATAATATAATAAATATAAAATATATATATATATATATATATATAATAATAATATAATAAAAGCAAAAAGAAAAAAATCTTAATCCGTAATAACCTTAATTTTTCTTAACTTAACCGCTTTCTTAATTGACGTTTTCCAAACTATTAAACGGATACATTTTAATTAACTTAACGAATTAAAATTTTCCCTACATCCTAACCTTACTTAATTAGATTTATAAAAATTCTATCAGATTTTAAATGATAATTCATGTCCTAGAAAGGGGAAAATTTCTCCAAAATCATAACGCACCTCTAATGGCTCAAAAATTTACTTACACTATTATCCCTTATAATGTTACATTTCTTATCTTATTCTCATCTTATTGGCTCGCTGGAAGAAAAAAATAGGACTGTTGCAAATCAATGATCATAAAACTTCTTTCTTCTTACTAACTTCTCCTTTGTACTAGGTGAAAAATTAGAATAACCATACGTTGAATTTATAAAATAAATATACATAATTTTAAGACAATGATATAAATAATAAATATAGATATATATAAAATATATAATACTATATTATATATATATATAATATAATAATTATATATATATAAATAATAAATATATATATATATATATATAATATAATATAATTTTTCCATTAAAAATTGAATTCATAAATCATAATAAAAAAAAATATTAACAGTATATACGTAATCCTACATATTTAAACTTAAACTTCTAACGAAACGAAATCCGCTACATCTGACCTAATAAGCCTTTAATGATAAACCATTAAAATTTTTTTAAACATTAAAACCCATCATCATTCTCATATAAACCGTCCCACCTTTTATAATAATAATATATATATATTATATATAAATATAATAAATAAATAATAATATATATAATATATATATAATAATATATATATTATATATATATATATAATAATATAATATAATATATTAATATATTTGGAAGTAGTCTTATTACAAAAATTAACTAATCTAGTATCATCTATCATATAAGGATAATTTCGGTCACAAGAAAAGAGATTTCTTGCATATTCAATATAAATAAATATATTTTTAATAAATAAATAATATATTAATACATATATATAAATAAATTAAATATACTATATATATATATATATAAATATATAATAACATAATATATATATAATATTAACATTGCAGGATTAGTAATAATAATTAGAATAATGTAAATAATAATAATATAATCATATATATTAATAAACTAAATATAGTATAAATATATATAAATTAAAAAATTTATAGAGCACTTAGGAAATTAATGAAACCATCTGCATAAAGTGATGTAATACATATTATATATATAAATATAATAAATATATATATATATAAATAATATATAAATATAAATATAAATTATAATAATATATATATATATAATAGTAGTAAAAATATAATATATAATATAATATATATATAAATAATAATATATTATAATATAAAAATTTCTAAAATCCTTAATTCCACCCTCCTTTAATACAACATGTTCCAATAGCACAAAGCTTCCTAAGCTCGTACCCTCAAATGGAAAACCCACATTCTACCATCCTATGATGTCAAGGCAGTATTATCGTTAAAATCTTCAATACATAAACTTTAGTTAAACCAACAATTTGACTGTGTCTTAAAATATAGTACTTCCAAATTTTGTGAAGAGTTCAGAACCTTCTTAAAGATCTGAAGAATCGTCTCCACATTCACCTACATTCGTCCATCTAAACATCTAAATCTCCGCTTACACTATCTTAGGAATTAAGACTGTCTTTACAATCTCTGGTATTCTTCCCTTTCCTAAAAACACCATCTCAATAAAATCATGGATAACACAGATCCCAAAATAGCATTTAAATACAGGCGTAATTCCAAGTAATGTTTAACCTACTTCATAACCTTGAAACACAGTTCCAATAAGGTGTCCAAATCTCAACCTAAATATTTCTACGTTCAAAGAACTTTCTCGGGTATTAAAAGATAACAACACATTCCTAATGGACATTTTCTTATTTCAAAAACCCCGGTCTAAGCAACAGCAAATCGTTTCACAACCACTACCTTCATATTCCTCCAACAGCAGCTCTTTTCTTTAAACACGAACTTTAGCTCTTCATAATGAATTATCTCTCCCACCTGTAATTTAAGCAACAGATCTACATTAATTCCACCTCTACAGAAGATACCTGAGTGTACAATGACCAAATTTATATATCGAACTCTTGGTCCGCGCTCAATACCTGAATACTTACCATACTCGTAGTTAACTATTCAATAATGCAGCAATCTGTCTTGCAACCCAAATCAAAGTAATGACCTAACATTCTCTAATTACCCAATCACTCAGTAACTGGAAGAACACACTTTCCCTTTATAGATAATAATAACAAATGTCCTTAAATTTATATCTATGTCACGAAAGTAGTGGAGCATACAAAATCGGTTGCATGACCGAAACATGTTCTTCTTCAATTTTGCAATATAATCGTTCGATGCCTAAATATAACAAAATGAGGTTTAAATAAAGAAGCTGAAAAAAAAAAAAAAATCTCCAGTCTCTGAAATAAAAAAAAATGACAATCCCAACAGAAATTATACAACATCCCTAAATAATCCGTTTATATTAAGACCCTTCAGTTCCTACAGATTTTCGTCCGTATTCAGCTTGAAAATAATAATAAAAAAAAATCTTTTTATTTAAATCAAAATCAAAATCGCTTTTGATTTCGTGATTTTAAAATCAAAATCATGTATATTTTAAAAATCCACCATTTATAAAATCAAAATCTGCCATCTCTCTCTCTCTCTCTCTCCTCTCTCTCATATATATATATAATAGATATAATATAAATTATATATATATATAATATATTAATATATAAATATATATATATAATATATATATAAAAATATAATATATAATATATAAATATATATAGCACCAAAAGTTGTACATTAAACTATATGATGTATATAATTTTTGTTTATTGCGTCTCGGCAGAGGCCTACCCCCCACTGATAAACCTAACAAACCTCCGAAAAAACGCCACTTATCGTGACAACCCTCAATCCTTCAACATCAAACATCCCTCTATAGAAGGTGCTCAAGAAAACTACTTACCTCCCTTCAAATATTATATTCTTACAATAAAAACCCCCATCCTGTAAAGCCAGCCAACCAAACAGGTCCATCGCAACTTCAGTAGGAATGAGCTATTCTCTCCTCTTCTTCGTCCCTCTACGTTAAAATGATACAAACTCCCTCCCTATACGCTTCTCCCTGACCATGTATCAAAATGATATATATATAAAAAAATATATATAATATTTACATTCATATAAATATAATAATTAATAACTAAGGTTATAAAAATATACATAAAAATTTGGTTTACAAGAATATATATATATATATATATTATATTATATAAATATAATTATATATATATTAATATATATATATACGATATATATATAATAAGTATAATAATATATAGAAATATATATAATAAATAAAATATACAACATATAAAATATACTAATATAATAATATATATATAATATATATTAATATATATATAAATATATATATATATTTAATAATATATATATATAACTATAATATATTAGCCTGATGCAAAAAAGTCGACCATTCTAAATCTTAACACCCTCAAAATTTATTGTCTAAAAAAACATTCTGTCAATAATTCACCTCAAGGAATAACTTAGAGCTGCTATCCGCCCATTAACATTTAAAGAATCGTTAGAAATGGTAATCTTACAATTACAACACACCTCCTAGTTAAATTATGGAAGATTATAAATGTTTCAAAATACTAAAAATTCAAACACACAATACCCTCAATCCACCAAAATACAAAGACAAACATTTATTTATCTAGTTTTCACACTACAATCTACTTAATAAACAAATACAACCAAGACAACAATATTAACTATATTAACGTTTATCACAACTACTAGAGAGCTAACACTTGTTTTCTACTGGATTTTTAAAATACTAGATCATCTGTATTAGATAATTAATATTATGAAACTATAATATATAATTATATAACTAATACTCATCGTTAACAACGAATAATTATTATATATCAAACTATAAATATCTAAAATAGTAAACTCTATAAGCTCCCATCACACTACTGGCAATTATAATAAAGATTTAACCAATAATTAACAAAAAACACAATATGAATTTAACCCTCATCTACGCCTATATTAACAAACATTATAGAATAACAGCACCCAAATTTTTAAGTACATGTGTCGATTATCAAAAGACATCTAAGTGAGTTAAAGTTGTATTAGGTATGAATTAATAAAAAACATAAAAAATAAAAAAACATACATTGTCAGTAATAAAAAAAAACAAGAAATTTAAATAAAATAACCACTTAAATTAATTCTTTATAATCACATCAAACTTCTTTTACATATAATATAAACAGAATAAACCTGTATATAATCTATCGATAGGTTATATATTAACCATTGGCACCCATACAGCACAACCCAAACTGAACAAAAAGACAGAACAGGCAGAAAAAAAAAATCAAACACTATGAATAAACAAAAAATTAAACAAAAAAACAAACTACAAACGAACGATCATTTACTTTAACTTTTAAGCAAAGAATTATAATCTTAAAATATATTTAAAAAATCTAATTCATATCAGGAAAACTAAAACCCCATATACCACAACAGCACCACAAAACAACCACATAAACACTAGTATTCACATAATGTGCTAACATTAAAATAACTTTAAATAATAACACCCTATTCTTAAGTCATACATTAAATTAAACAACAATTATTTAAAAACGCGCAACAACACTATCACTCCTGATGATTATAATTGCAAAAACCTTAACACCCTATAAATACAATAATAAACAAAACACGAAGCAATGTACAATATACAAGCAGCCTCACAACATAATACACCGAAATTAACATACAAAATAAAAAAGAGCACATAACAAATTATTATTAACCACACAATAAAATTAATACAATCACAATCAACATATTAACGTAAATCGATACCAATCAAAATAGAGACCGGTAATAAATAAAAAATATACACTATATAAAATAAATGAACTAAATTACACCTTCATTTTACAATATTATATACAATTTACTGACAAACATAAAATAGACACATAATAAATAAAAGACTATACCATAATTACACAAAAACGGGCAAAAGGATCATAACAATTCTTCAGTTTTAATCAAATACAAACAATTACCTTATGTGATAAAATTGCAAATATATATATACTAGTACATATTATAAATAATAAATAGACAAAAGTACCGTCGACAGTTAAATTAAATATGAGCAAAACCCAAAGCTCAAGCCAATATTAATCTTATACTAAAAGGACTACAAATAAAGCTGGTATATCACTAGTCTACCCAAAAGGAAACTTAACATATACGGTAAATTTAAACCCGCTTTAAAGGAATTAAACGTAAATATAGAGCAACACAAAAATGAGTAGCAATGAAATAGGAACGCAATCATTATAGCGTTTGCTTGCCTTCTGAAGATATTACTTCACCTTATATCCCACGCCCACCCAACACAAAAGAAACAGAATAACCAATCCATAAGAAGATGGCGTACCAAAATAATCAACCCCATTAAAAGAAAGGAACTCCGAACATCCAATCCCGTACACGTCATATTAAATCCAGCGACAATAGCACAGGGGCACAAGTAAACACAGATTAAAAAAACACAAGTAAATGACACATACCCCATAGCCTCATTTATACCACAGATTCCCAAACACCACCATCCCTATAAAATTGCATACCAAACATAACCCGCGGTCTAACACAACAAATTAATCTTAACACCAATAGTGAAGCTCACGCTTATAAAGTATATGTGAACGAAATTCTCTTATTGTTAAAAGAGCAATTCTTCGTTTACTTTCTTCACGGCTTATCTGCCTCCTAATTTTAATCAATAAGAAGAAAACATTTAATTTCATCTCTAGGTCATTTCCTCAAAAAATCATTTTGGAATACTATATTAAAACACACAGGCCACACCCATTAATAACCTATTATCTAATCACAGCAAAACCAACACCCATCTGTAAAACTCATAATAAACACCTTCTTAACTCCAAAAGAGTACAAAAAAAAATAACACCCTATCTAGGAAGTAACAAGTCATAAGACAAAAAATATTCACCCCACCTCGATTTTAAAAAAACCAAATGGCACAATGTAAAAAATTCTACTCACTATTATAACATCAGATTATTGATCAAACTCAACTCCTATATAGAGAGAAAAAGATGCGATGAAGTATACCTCATTCCCAATAGCTGACAACAATAGTCTGTTCAAAATGCACAGTCGTAAGGCCCTCTTAATGTTATAAAAAAGCACCTGCTTCAATATCTTATACACACAAACTGGTAATAATAATGAGCAAATAAAACAAAACCAAACCTATGAACCACATGAAGGCACAACAATATAACCTCAAAAAAATGCAAAAAAAACTCTTAGATATTAAAAACCATTGCAGGAAAACTCACACTAAATCATAAAAAAAAAACGGCCGAAAAGTATGCCCTCTATTAAAAGAACAAGAAATAAAAAACCACATAGATTAAGTCAACAAAAGGCTTATAAATCCAAAACTTATCACCCATACTCCACACCGAATGTGACAGCCAGAAGATATCCTACTCACAGAACACCAGAGACACAATAAATTCACACTGAGTAAAAAGAGAAAAACTTTACCAACTAAATTAAAAATAAAATTAGGAGTTCAAGACAACATAAATGGACCGCTAAATCTCAAATGGACCAACGCACACCCCATCTACTAAAAAATAAGAGCAACAAGCGTGTGCTGAGAAGATACCTACTAACTACATTTAAGGCTCATAATAGCCCTGTGTAGAAAATTGTCCACCCATACCTAGTTCAAAGACACAGCCAGAGCCTGAATAATGATATAATCATATATCCACTTCCAATGGTTTCAATCAATAAGATAACCCCTAATGTTATAAAGGCGCAGAACGAATATAAATCAAATAGTAACACATTACAATATAGTATACTATATACTAATAGAAAAAAATAAGGACATCACAAGAAAAATAAAATCACAACCTCTCAAGTAAAAAATTAAAAAAGCCGTACAAAAATTATATACACCTACTCATAAATTAACAAATTCTTCGAATTATCTATAATAACACGTCCATTACTCAAAAAAATAGCACTAAAATAACCTCACACAAGCTTAACAAAGTGCACTAAAACGAACACAATACTAAACTACAAATTAACAAAAACTGCATAAAATCAACCTATATTCTAAAACCCTACACTACATAACTACTTAATAACAAATAAACTCTAATCAATATACCCACAAGAGCAAGATACGATATTATCAAAAAATTAAAGCCCGACAAAGATAATAACCAAAATCAAAAAACAATAATCCTAATTAAAAAAAACAAACATAAAGAACTGCACCACTAAGTTACCTGATTAAAATTGACAAAAATGGAAAAATCATTATTATCCATTCTTTTAAAGCAAAAGGACAATTTATCATATTTTCTTTATAACTAGAAACACCTCAAATAACTAAATTTACTAATCCTATAAAATTTCAACAATTCTATCACCTATCTTTCTTAGTGAGCAATAAACTCACTAATCAACTTAGGAACCACGAAACATTACCTTGACATTAAATCACGAACTAAGCTCAATTGAAGTAGTCTATAGATATTAAAAACCAATATATTGCAAATCATGAGAAAATAGACCTATCAAAATGGACAACCCAAACTTTATCAACCTGATAAACCCTTACACAAAGGACTAAATAAATAACACTGATTTAAAAACTACCTAAGAGAAAGACAACCAACACATCATAATCAGAATATAAATATCAAAATACACCATACTTCATGCATGTCCAAACCATAGTGGAGTTTGTATGCCTGAGTAATAAAAATAATATGAACCACCAACCTAAAAACCTTTAACACGAGATCCCATTTCGAAATTAAATGTTTTTGAAACGGCATATGATGTATAAAAAATTATGCATAACAAAAAAACCCTCATAAACTTAAAATATCACCTATACAAATATTGGCCACCTCTTAAATCTTCACTAATACAATCCACTAAAAAAGATCTATCTTCTAAAATATCTACACCTATATATATACACACCACCCCCCTCAACATCGCTCTATCCAAACAGAAAGAAATAGGAAAAATCACTGCATATAAAATACGATCCTCTTAATCGTATAATACCATATTTCAGAACTTAAAAATATTCTAATCACATAACCAATCAATACATACTAACAGGCCATGGAATATTATTTATATCCATGTTATGCAACATTATGCTAATTACATATCATAGATACACTAACGCTAATATAAATTACCCTATAATGTAAATAATATTTCTAATAACAATAGTCTATAAATATCTTTATATATATATAATCTCAATTATGCTCATCTAAACATATTATATCTTCCAGAATAGATCCTGTGCTTATAAAATATATCTCCTATATAGAACTCTATATTATACTCATTGATATCATACCCTTCATAATCTATAAAATTAATTACCCTGCACTGTGACTAAGATACCTAATAAATATTACAAAATTTAATACCTATTTAAAATAATGGCCAACTCCCGAATATACAGTTCATACAATATAATCCAATGACAGAGAAAAAGCACCATATTATAAATAGCTAAGAAAAATGAGTCACAACCTCATAACCGTTTTGTATATTTGAAAAGAAGGCTATTAATTTTCAGTAATTACCCTTAATTTATAAACATTGCAATCATTCCTGCAAGAAATATAGACCTTATTCAAAAGGCAAAAATAAAATTTATACTATAAAAAATCTGAAAACATAAAAAGTACCTACTCCATATAATAATAGAGGATATGGCACCACTTATATTACACTATGATCCGCCGAAACAACTCCCCCTACATAAGATCACTCTCGACGACTAAAATCACCAACCAAAAAACAAGCCTAAACCGCAAAACATAGAAAATACCTATTAAAAATACAATACAGGAACAAATATAAACCTATTAACCGTTCTAAATCCCTTCTGCAATAAAAAAAGACTATATATATATATTATCAATATCCCCGTATAAGACTACCTTCCTACTTCCAAAAAATAAGTGTATCAGCCACCGAGTGACCTCGATCTATCCTCTTAACAATGCGACATGAAATACCCTACCTAAATATTCGACACAAATATTCCGGATAGGACAAGTTACTCTCTATTTAATATAAAAATGACAAATATTACACTATTATATATATATAAAAAGTCCAATTAAATTAAATTAAATTACCATTATTATATTAAAAAAGAAGATACATATATAATTATCATATAAATAAAAGATGACTATATAAAAATAAGAAATCCTAAAATATAAAAATAAATTATAATGCTCCAAATATACCTTAATATAAAAAAGTCATATATATAACCTTAATTATATTAAATAATAATTGCAATTATTTAATAACCTTAATTTTAATAATAAATAAGATTTATATATGAAATTAATTCTTCTTTTATTCATTCCACCTCTGATATCTTATTTCAAAGGAATTGCCGCAATCCATTAGCAACCACACTTCTCCGCCCCGCAGAATCTCCACCTCTAACCATTTACATCTATCTCCTAAATACAAAGTTGCTATCAATTAATCATCTACTTCATAACCCTGCATCTTATCATTACCTCTCATTACATTAAGAAGGTTATTTATTTATATATATATATAAGGGCAAAAATATGAATATAATTTCCTAATAAGACGTTACAAAAGAATGAACTGACAAAAGTTTTTAGTTGTGAAATCAAGAACAATTTAAAATTATATAAAAATTAATATAACTCTAATAAAGCATGATTAATATGGATACAAAAAAATATCATTAAGCACAAACCAGTTATTACAATTATAATAATAATAGATATAGCAAATATTAAAATATAACCATATAAATAAAAGTATAAAATAAGAAGGCTAATAAATAAATTTATAACCTAATTATAAACCCAATAAAGGATATATAAAATTAAAAAAATTAATACTCATATTAATATAATAAAAAAAGGGCTACATATAATAAAAAAATTAAAATAATAATAATAATAATATAAATATAGAATTAAATTACCTATAATAATTAAAATGTAAGAAAAATTATGCATAAAATATATCCTTTATGAATAAAAAATAGGACATAATAAATATAAATCCACATTATAAGAGAAGAGCATTAAAATACCTATAGTATTAATAGAATTAACGGATAAAAAATAACATATAACACTAATTAAAAAATTATACTAATTAATTCATATTTTTTAACTCAACATATTCATACATTGAAAAAAAAGACAAATTGTTTAAATATACACTAATTATTATAAAAAAAAGTACATAAAAATTATGAAAGAAATAAACCTATATTAAAAAATTAGATCAATAAAAATTATATCTATATAAAAATAAATAATATAAGGACATGGAATATATAAAACCATGATTTAAAAAATACACATACTTTTAATATATAAAAAGACATAAAATATTATTAACAAATAATTATTATAACAAATATAAGATAATTGACAATAAAATATAAATAATAAATAAGAATAGTACAAAATAAAATACATTAATTAATAAAATTAAGTACTAATAATAACCTATTAAAAAAAGTTATAGCACATATATATAAATAATACCTAACCACTACACTAGAACTCAAATTAAATATAATTACCTATTTAAAAAAAAGAGAACAAAAAATTTACACAAATTTAAATGAAGGAAGTAATTTTTGAATTATGAGTTTATAGTACTAATAGAATTAAACATTATTATCACTATATATAAAAGAAACGCTATTGTTTAAATAGCTTAACCCAATAAAAAAAATGCACTGAAATGATCATCCAAAATATAAAATATATAAATTTAAAAATAAAAGCTAAGGCAATAGTACACACTAAAAGACCCAAATAATAAAATTTTGAAAAAAAGTCAAAAACAAACTAAACAATAAAACACATAATTATACAATAATGAATATGCATAAACAGCACATACACTATACAACCTAGTTAAATATAGTCAATATAGCAAATAATAATATCACGTACACCCTAACTAAATCGAGCGACACACATAAATTAAATAACTCAAATCACACACAATTATCAAAAACATAAAATATCCAACATAGACCACAACACCACATAACCCTTACCAAAATACTCCCAAAAACGTAAATTAAGAGTACCACACATGACTATCGCGAATACATTATAACAACAACGGTAAATAGCAACAGCAAATACTCTCTTCAAAACAAGAGCAGGATTTAACCCTTATCATCATCCCCAAATCACCATAGACATAAATTTTCGCAGAACACATCAAGAGACCTATTTTAAAAATTCACAGGCAAAAAAATTATATAAATCTGCAAATACGCCTAATTAATATAAAGTGAGCACACTAGACACAGTCAATTAATACTCATCCAACCAGCATTACCCACAATAAAGAAGACCATTCAAACCTCTATATATATAAAAAAGTCAAAAAAAAAATGCAAACGCACTACGGCCCTTATAAAAAACCTAACATTAAGCCTCCCACCTCACTAGAGATAAAACCAGAAGGCAACCAAAAACCGGAAAAAAAAAAGGTAAACCAAATATTAAAAAAAATAAAGAGATATCAAAAAAAGCCAAAACAAATAACACTATCAAGAATAACATAAAGAGACAACCAAAAGATAGGATAAACAACAAAATATAACCCTCCTAATATAAAAAAAACCACAATAAACCATATCAGACAAAAATGAAGCGCCAACAACCATCAGAGGAATACGGAAAAACACAGCAATACATAATAAATCAAAAATGCAAAAAAAACCTAAAAAACGATTAACAAAACAACTGCAAAAAAAGCTACATAATGTAAAAAACGCGCAAGCCTCTATAACCTCATAAAAAAAGGCAAAGAATAAACAACTATATTAGGCAAAATATCAAGGCACAGTACCAAAAAATCCCCAAATAGAAGTCCAACCGAGGTGGTAACAAACTAGACCCGTATAACAATAAAATCTGAAATGGGCACTCCGGAAGATAAACAAACCTCACTCCAGCAATAGAAAAAGACAATCCATGAATACAATACTAGTATAAGACTAACGGCACACAATAAAAAACACCACATTAAAAGAAAATGTACACACAAAAGAATCGAACACTTAATTAATATCAGCACAGACCACGAAAAAAAGAAAAAGAGCCTAACACAAATACTCAATCCTAAGAAAATCCCTCACCACCAACATAACACCGTCAACCACCTCTAAAAACCAAGCCCAGCAGCACACAACAACAAAAATACCTATAATAGATAAAATTGCAAAAATACCCGATATAATACAAAAAGATGCAACATAAATTTTTCCCATTAAAAACTACCAAAGAGAATGACCTGAGTATCAAAAAAAAAGTGCAAATAAAAAATAAACACAAAGATCTTTATTAAAAACTAATATGCACAAAAGTATGTGGCCTAACCATCTACAGCATTGCAAGTACACAAAAGAGGAATCAATTCAGAGTAGGAAAACTTTATGACATAAATAATGTGAAAAAACGGGAAACTAAAATATTAAACCCTATCTGTTCATAAACAATACATAAAAATAACAATAGAACACCACAGGGACATTACCAGCCTAGTTAAAACTGCACGAAGCCAACACAAAAAAACCTAAACATATCCTAAATCTTAATTACAAATCAACAAAAGAGACTACCATACACTAAAAAAAACACGCAAAGCAATGTAACCAAATAGCAATGCTTATTACAATCAAAAACCATCAGAGCCAGCATAACTCACATTGCCATTTACACAAAGAACGCAGTCAAAAACATAGACTCACCATTAAATTAAACAAAGATGGCCACAAAAACCAAGATATAAGCACTATAAAGTCCAAAAAGAGGCAGCCAAATACATACAAACCCAGCCCAAATTAAGCCCACCAAGTACAAAAAGATAAAAAACCCCTATAAGATCAGAACCGCAACAAAGCCAAACAACCCCTGATTAAGGAACGCCAGACTAAACCCTAAAAATTATAAAATAAGCCGCATGAAAATAACCAAAATCCCCAAAAGAACTCAAACAAACGATTCATACAAGTGCCTAAAACAAGTTCACCAAAAAAAACGACAACGCAAAATACCCATACACCTAACTCAAAGAAATTGCCAACCAACACCAAACCGCCAAACCCCTATTATCAAAAAAAGAGCATACAGAAAAAAACAACACACACACACCAATTGTATATAAAGGGCACAAGCCAATCAAAGCGGCCATGAGTGATTTAATGATTTAACGCAATAAAAATAAAAACCAATCACCTACAAAACCAAAAACTGCAAAACCCCAGCGAATGAAACCAAACATAACACGTAATTACACCGAGAGAGGGCAACAAGCCACAAGAAAAATACAATTATATTTAAAAGACAGCACTAAGGCCGTAATTTTGATGAAATAAGATGAAATGCCTAAATATAAAATTAAACGACCTTAAATTTAAAAAGGCAAAAATAATATATTACTTAGAATGAGAAATAAAATTCCTTTACACTTTAAGGATAAATTTGTATGATTAAAGAGAAAAACAAAAACTAAAAGTTATGCAAATAGAAATAGTTTGTCAGAAAAAAGGGACATAAAATTAAAACGAGTAAAATCAAATAAAGCATAAAATAAATACAACACTGACAAATAAAAACCAAGGAGCCACAAAAAATAAAACCTAGACGGTATATTAAGCAAAAGTCAATAACCAAATTTAAAAACATGAGCACAAAAACAATAGCCCTCACAAGTAACCTACCCCATTAAAATTACAAAATCAACACTATCCTAACAAAACGCACTACACAAAATACCTATACATAATCAAGTAACAACAATAGCGCAAGATTAATCCCACTGGCATTAAAATGCAGAAACCAAGTTAATTTTATAAAGAAACGAAGTCACGTCCCAAAAAAATACGCTATATAACTCCATAATAAGGCAAACAATCGCCACTGGGGACAACTAAAAAAACAAAGGCAAATACCTATTAAGAATTTAGAGCAAACCAAACGGAAATAACGCGTCACCAAGGATAAAAGCAAAAATGACCATATACATTTCAAATGGCAAACGCCCTTCATTGTCATTGACAGTATCAAATTAAAAAAAGCGCATAAACCTATTAAGCAGATGGATGTGGAGATATACCTCATTAAAATAAAGAACGCAAATACATACTCCAATTCTAAAACACACCCCAAAAACTACGGAAGAACAAATACAAAATAGCGGGAAAAAAAATGAGTATAGAACTGCTAAAACCTGAAGCAACATTCGATTTGTGATGCATTTAATTACACACCTGGCCCAAAAAAAAATAACACCATTAAGTTTCCAGAGTTTAGTACACCGAAACTGCACTCAATGGCCACTCTTGCATCACACATGGATTAGAAAAATGTGCACCCACCCCACAACCAACCATGAACACAAAGAGACAACTCAAAACCCAATACCATAACCGTATAAGATCAACTAAAATGCACTCTAAGATTCAAGACGGCACAAAAAAAGCGACAAAAGTACCTGCCGCCCCAACAGACAATATCGCGTCTATTAATGAATTGCCACTACCACAAACCAATAATATAACACTAATAAAAAAAAAATCCTAAAAAAACAAACAGGGAGCCGAAAAGCAGGAAGTCACAACCCTGACAATGCATCGAATTAACGGACAAAAACCACACATTAAAATGCCACCCACCACCACCCTACCCTAACATATAAATACTACTCCAACACAGTATACCAACTAAAAAAGCAACAAACCAACAATACCAAACCCGTATTCAAAAAACAGTGGCGAAAGCTACCTATTAAACCAACCGACAACCCCCAAAAAAATCCAATTCAAGCTTCACATAAAGAAGCGACACCCCAAAACCGAACCTAAAGCACAACTGCCCAATTCCCTTAAAACAAAAGCGCAGCACCCACCCAACAAAAACACCACCATACCTATTAAACAAAGCAAAAACCGCAAAGCACCGCCAATTAAGGAAATACCTATATTCGCAAGAATAAATAAAAACCCAACCATACCACAAAAAAATATACAAAAGGCAAGATACCTATTAAAAAAGGCACCCAAAACAAACCCAATACCTATATTACACAAAACAAACGAACACAAACCTAACAACACATACAATTAAAATTCACCAAAACACTATATACACCAAAAATTAAGAAGGAAAATATGATCACATAAATTAAAAATCATGCAACCAAATATTACGCCCTAAGAATTAACAACCACAAACACCCAGTAACGCCAACGCCATTAACATCACTATTAAAACAAACGCAACAAAAATCATAACAAAAAAATTGAAAATACCTATGAAAAAGGCAAATAACCTATATAAAAAGGCAAAAAAAAAATATAACTAATAAAATAAACAATAGAAAAAAGAATACCATATTAAAAATAAGAGCAGATATATACCTAATTAAAAAGTCCAATAAATTTAGAATTAAAATTACTTCTTAATCGATTATTAAGAATTTTTTTTATCCCACTCAATTCCAAAATACCTATTTAATTAATATGCACACAAAGAAAAAAAAAAAAATACCTATGATTAAAAATGGACAAATATCTATTAGAATGAAGGTAAATACTTTTCCTGATATTCATTAATAAAAGAATTATATCATCTACTTTCAGAGTTAATAATTAAAAATAGGCAAATATTATAATAAAAAATTGACAGGAATCTTAAACTAAATGAGACTAGCTATTATAGACACTTTAACAAAAAGGGCAGAGATTTAAGACATTCAAAAAGAGCAAAAAATACATTAATTAAAAAGCAAAAATATCACTGTATTAAAAAATGCTCAATTACCTTTGGAAAGATTCAGCTCAAATAACACTAATTAAAAAGGTAAAAATAGCCTATATAAATAAAGAATAACTTAATTGTTTAAAAAAGCAAATAAAACCATAATATAAAAATGCAAAAAATACCTCTTAAAAATAGAGGATATATTCAAAATGAATATATAAAATCCATGCACGTAAACTAAAAGATTAATATAACAAATAAAGCATAAGAATACATAATTAAAAAGTTGACAAGAAATAATACCGTAGACTAAAAATTAAGGCAAAAATAGATTATAATTAAAATATAATGCATAAACCATATTTAAAAGAGCCAAAAAAAAAAAAAACATATACCTAATTATAAAAAATGGTAAAATAAAAGTATTAAAAAAAAGGAACAAATGAAGAAATATAGCCTAAAAGGCAAAGATACCCATTAACACAGGAGGACACCAATGCAGTAAATTCACATAGGTGAAAAAGGAATATACAGAAAAAAAATAACCTATATAAAATATACATTGCAAAATAAGATATTTTAAGAATACTTAAAAAATACCTAATATTTTAATAAAAGGCGAAAAAACCATACCTATACAAAATACCTTGCAACAATTGTAAAAATACCTATTAAAAGGCAAAAAATACCTATTAAAAAAATAGCGCAAAAAAAATACCTAATTAAAAACAATAAAGCAAAATACCTAAGATAAAAAAGTAGACAAATATAAACAAAAACACAACCAGCATCCCAAAATAACCCACTAGCGACAAAACTAGCCTATAAAAAAGAGACCAAAACACCATCTATTATAATAAAAAAATTGGCAATGAAATACTAAAAAATTATAAAATAAAGGCAAATACCTATTAAAATTTGATAAAAAAATATAATCAACTAAATGAAATATTAAGAGCAAAATGAAAAATTACCTATATTACAAAAAAGGCAAAAATAAATAGAACTTTATAATAATTAAAATATATTGATAAAAAAACAGAAGGAAAAAGAAAAAAAATAACCTACTTTAACAACTAGGCAAAATGCCAGCACCTTTATTAAAAACAGAAAAGTAAAATAAATAATGATAAAAGGCAATAAAAAATAAACCAATTTTATAAGAAGGCAAAATTAACTAAATTAAAAAAGCAAAATACCTATTAAAAAGGAAATACCTACATCATTAAAAATAGAAACTGAAAAAATACACTATTAAATAGGAGCAAAATACCTATTAATAAAAAAGGCAAAAAAATAATATCACTGATTATATATATATAATACACTAATATTAAATATAGCAAATAAAAACCTACATTATAAGAAAGGAAACAAAATATTAACCTTAAATAACAAATATTGGAAAATATCACTAAATTCCCAAGGAGCAGATTTTTTTATAATAAAATAAAAATAAAAAAAGATAATATATCGTTATATTAAAAAGGACAATAGTAATACCTAATATAAAAAGAGCAAAGTAACACGACAAGATATAAAAGGCAAAAATATAACTATTTAATATCAAAATATATGCAAAAAGATTTATCAAATAATTTGACAAATGATGTCGATATAACCTAAAATAAAAAAAGTCAAAAATAATAAGTAAGTACTCACCAAAAGTGTTAACGTCCATTATAGGAAAACCTATAGAAAAAAATTCCACACAAAAAAAAAAAAAAAAGTGTATAACACAAAAGAAGAACAAAACACCAAAAAAAAAAAAAATACACTATTGATAAAAGGCCAACAGAAAAGTAACCAAATGGCAGACCAGAAAGAAAAATAAAGCCAAAAAGAAAAGCAAATTTTGAAAGGATCAAACCATAAATATATAAAAAAAATTAAGAGCAAGTTCACTTATTTAAATTATGCATAGTAACTATATAATTAACAAATATAAATAAAATATATATAAAAAGCAAAAATAAATTCACTTTATAAAAATATAAAGGCATAATAAAGCGTTATAATAATATAGGCAAATAATATGAATACCAAGATTAAAATATGACATATAAAAAAAAATAATACCTTAATAAAAAAAGGCAAAATACGCCTCTCTTTAAACCTAAAAGGTCGACGCAACCACACCTATGAAACAACCATCAGCACTACATATAAAAAAAAAATACTGCAAAGGAACCTAAACCTGTAATCACAATAAGTCAAAAAATACACTAAAAATCTAAACTATAAAGGCAAAACATACCCCACATAAAAAATAAAAAAAAGGCACACGACAACATCATATACACACCTAATATAATAAACAGACCCCACAACACAATCCTAAGCAATAAACAATATAAAAGAAGGTTCATAAAAGATACCCCACCATACAACTCCTATTAAAAAAAAAGACCGCAACAACAAGATATCCTAAATAAAAAAGAGCAGACACCGCAAAATCAAATCACCCCTAAAACAAGACCAAATCAGCAACAATAAGCAACTATATATATAAAAGAAACACGGCGAACAGTCAAAATCACCCCAAAACCAAATATCCAACAATTAAAAGCCAAAAGGCAGCAGCAAAAATCGACAAATGATAGCCTCGAGGTCTAACGAATACGTAAAGAAGACAAATAATGGAAAAACACTAAAAAAAAAAAACAATAAACCAAAATTAAAGAATAAAACAAAAATATATTAACCTCTTTAAATATATGTATATTTCTATCTATTATCTCACCTTTAAAAAAAGGACAAAAAATTCCCTCAATTTTACATTTTCTTACCCCAAGTCTTATCCAATGACATCTCCTGTAATCATATCCCCCCCATAACAAACTCAAGACTTACAAGTGACTTTATTTTATGTCTTTAAGTGTGTGTATGTGTTGTGTGTTTGTGTGTGTATGTGTCTGTGTCAATTTGGCTGGGATAAAAAAAACACTTTGTTTTATTGTTGTTGGAAATATTAATTCTGAAATTAGCTTTTTGTATGGATTACATTTCAGGTACTTTCAGTCTCTCTTTGTTTGAAGAATCGAAACTATCAGAAGGTAAGTCCTGAATTTCAAGCAGTGTTTGCTCACACAATCCTATTTCCATTTCCAAAAATAATTACGATTTCTCTGTACAAAATACTAATTCACTGATATATAGTGATATATATATATATATATATATTATATATATATTATTATATATATATATATATATATATATATATATACTGGTATATATATATATATATATATATATATATATATATATATATATATATATATATATACATATACATATATATATATATATATATATATATATATATTATATATATATATATATATATATATATATATATATATATATATATATATATATATATATATATATATATATATATATATATATATATATATATATATTGATTTGATGATCCCCGAGCGATTCTTTAACGCTTTATGAGCGATTTTAACTGTTCACGATTTTGACCTTAGGGATAGTCCTTAACGATGATTACCTGAAGCGAACTGGTGATGGAATTTAATCTTCAACGATCGGAACCATAAGTGACTTTTTAACACCTTCTCTTACTCATTGTCCCATTCCGGAATAGAGAAGGAGCGGTTTTCCAGACCACCGTGTTATCGACACCTCTCGAACGGCTGCGGTGCGCCCTACTTCGGCCAGCATTGCATCCCCCCCCTGTCCGCACGTCGGAACTTCGGTCGACCATCAAAACTCTGGGAAAATCCCTACGCCCTTCAGCGTTTCCGTGACTCCTTTGTAATGGTGCTGGACATACCGAAAGACAGAGTCTATGTAAAGACTTTAGTTTATTATACTTCTTTCTCTCTTTCGGTATTTGTATCGGTATCTATATCGGTATTTGCATCTCTATCTTTCTGATTTTCATTCCTGTCATTCTAGAGCAGCTACATTAAAAGACCACTGACTATCTTTTAAGTCCCTTATTCAGTCTTACGCCAATAACTCAACTCTTCTTTGTTTTGTTTAATTCCGTTATGCATCCGATTTAGCTGATGCTAGGATGATACCCTTGAGGCAAATGGCATCTGAGGATACCCTTGAATCAAATGACCTCTGATGTTTCTCGTATTTCTAAATGGGGTAGAGGAAGCATGGTTGTTTTCAATGCTTTAAAAACTCTGAGTCTTCATCTATCTTCTCATATAAATTTTTATTGAATTATATAAAAAAAAAAATTCAACGGTCCTTCCTGCATGTCTTCAATATTCTTTGTATTTCCTTTATTTATGCATCCACTGGTGCACTCACGATTATTTTCCGGGGGAGGGGGGAATATTTTTTCAGGGAGGGCTGAATCTTGACAGATTATCCGATTTTTCTGCTTTTACTCATTTTCATTGTTTTTTTTTTTCCATTTTAATAAAATTTTGGTTTCATAAAAATTTCGGGGAGGGTGGACGTAACTTCTTAGCCCCATCCACTGCGTACGCCCCTGGAAGGATTACTTTATTTCTCTCTATGGACAATCTTCTAAGATTTTATGTACTGAGGCAATTTCAGAACTTTTTCTCACCATCCTATTTTGCTTGTTCTGTAAATTGCATCACATATTTCAAAGATTAGTCTCAGTCAATTTGTTTTTACAAGTCTAGAGAGAGAGAGAGAGAGAGAGAGAGAGAGAGAGAGAGAGAGAGAGAGAGAGAGAGAGAGAGAGAGAGAGAGAGAGAGAGAGAGAGAGAGAGAGAGAGAGAGAGAGAGAGAGAGAGAGAGAGAGCTCGGCCTTTCTCAGTGACTCTTTCCAATCTCATTTTCGTAGTCGAGCTATTACTTCACTTCATCATTTACACTTCAATCTTTAAGGCGAGCTAGTCTAACACCTTTTCCCACACAGTCTAATCATTTCTCTTTGCTGCACACTTTACCTCCAGATTTACCAGAAATGATAATCTTATATATCCCACTGGTAAAGTTTTACACTAATATTTATTCCATTTATCTTCACATCTCGTACATTTTGTAACATCATTTATCTTATACTGTCGATTTTTGATCCGAATTAGAAATTGATTACTCCAAATTTGGTGAATTTCATGAAAGCCTATTGCCTTTTACCAACATAGGTAACAATATATATATATATATATATATATATATATATATATATATATATATATATATATATATATATATATATATATATATATATATATATATATTTATATATATAGATATATATATATATATATATATATATATATATATATATATATATATATATATATATATATATATATATATATATATATATATATATATATATATATATATATATATATATATATATGTATATATATATATATATATATATATATATATATATAATATATATATATATATATATATATATATATATATATATACATATATATATATATATATATATATAT
>JABUQX010124235.1:0-50593 GCA_015478945.1 Trachelipus rathkii | reverse complement strand
ATATCTTAATGAAATAATTCTGCCATCTCCAATAAACCATTTTTACAATTAAATTAATTTTTACATCAAAAATATAATTTATACAAAATTAAATATTAAATACTAACAAAATATTTATTACTTGTTTCAAAATGTTAAGAAAACTTGTTATCATTAAATGACATAGAAAATTGTTTCAAAATAAAAAACTATGTTTCAAAAGGAACAATTAAAATGATAATATAATATAAAAACATGCAACATACGCCAAATTGTCGATCAATTTATGAGCACAGTATATATATAATAAGTCCACATTCTTCAACCAACAAATTGTCTGCGAGAAAAATGGATAATTAGTATAACATACAGAAGCATCTCTAAAATGTCGCCTGAACCTTATTTATACTTATGAAAAATCGGCTTACAACAAATCCATAGCAACCCGATTCTCTGGTTTTCATTCGATCAGATAATTCATTTGTAAAGTGGTTTGAAAAGTATTATTATATTATAATTATTTATATTATTTTGAATTCAGTATGATATTATCATTATATCACAATATATGATTTCATTCTTCACTATTTTTTATTAGCTTTAATTTATTTTTATCATTATTTTATTTTATTTTATTTTTATTTCTATTTTATTTTAATTTATTAGAAGATTATTTTGCAATTTCATTATATACTAAAATATACTATTTATATATGTAAATTATTAAAATATTGATTTATTATATATTATTATTTTTCATTATTATTATTATTAAAAAATTATCAATAAGATTTATATAATTATTAATATTATATATAACAATTATTATTTTCTTATTATTTATGATAAAATGTTATTATTATTATTATTATTAGCATTATAAATATTTAAAAAATTATTAATCAAAGTTAAATTTAAATTATTAATACTAATTTATAAATTCTATAATTCTAGAAATGACTTTTTTTATTATAATTAATCAAATATTATATTTATTAATTATCATTGTATTAAATTTTATCAATTAACTACAAAACAGTTAATATTCATTCTCTCTATTATCTTAATTTTATTATATTTACATTATAATATTTAATTATTATATTATTAATTTTTTAAATTTATTATATTTTTAAATTTATTCTATTGACTATATGTTAATAATATTATTAGAATTATCTTAATATTATTATTCATTACTATTATTATATATTATATATTATTAGATTATTATTTATTTATATTATTAATTATATAAATATTAATTATATATTATTATATATTATATCTTATATTATATATTATTTATTTATTATATATTAATTATTAATTATTATATTATATTATATTTATATAATATTTATAATAGATATATATTATTAATCTAATATATAAATATATATATATAATATATTATAAACGTATAATTATAAGAATATTAATAATAATAAATATAATAATATATATATAATAAAAAATATATATATAATAATATTTATATATAATAACATATAATATATATAATATATATATATACTTGAAATATATTAATATGTATAATAAATTATAAATTAATATGACATTAGAGTATAAATATATACTACTATAGATTATAAAGCTTTTATAAGGTTATACCCCAAATAGGTTCAGTGAATCATGGTTGGATTAAAGTGGGTTGAGAGAAGAAAACAGTTGTACAAATAATATGTCAATTCAGAAAGATGAAGAAAGCATTTGTGGAGTGGAAGTCGAGTCGGAAGTACCCGGGTTATCGAGTCTGTATTTAGAAGAGAGGTGAGACGGTAGTCGATCGCAACCCCAATTTTGAAAAAGATTTGGAGTCGGACAGCGCTCAGTCGGATCGACGTCTTTCTTGTTAAATATTTGATACGGATTGGAGCGTTATCGGAAGTTCGGCCAGTTCTAGTTCGTAATTATTCACAAAGACTATATAAAAATAAATTTGTTAAATATATATATAATAAAAGTAAATTTACAAAAAGAAGTAGAGAAAGTCGAGACAGGAACAACTCAGGAACAAATTTCAAAATAGGGCAAAAGTACGAGATGCCGGAGGCGGAAAAAAAATATAGTCAGATAAAAAAAACTTAATGTTTAAAATTTTGAAGAAGCTCCATGACAACACTTAAGCATGGCAAAGTTGTCTAACAGGATAAAACATGGATCAGAAGCTATAGTCGAAATGGTATTTTTGAAATTTAAAGTGCATGTATTATTCAGTATTCGGAGTCGAATTAAATACGCGCGGTCGAATCATCCTATCAACTACTATAATAATTTCAAGATCAAAATCTATTTCAATATAAAGATGAGACGTCGGAGCAAATTCCGTAAGATCGGCCAATCTATCACAATTAGGATCCGGATGATATCGATCTCAAGATATTGCTTATACATTCAAACAGATGAGTGATTTTGTAACGATCTGTGTGGAATTAAAGTCGGAAACATCGGATACTTTATTAGTCGGAGCTCGCGAAGCGGGTTTCAGCGATTAGTCATGGTTCTAAATTTTTCACAAAAAAATAGGTAGTCGGCATTCATTTTCAGGAAGTCGATGTTTTAAAGTCCTCGCATATGTGCATTTTATAAAGTATGGATGCGAATAAATTGAATAAATTCGGATGTCGGAGTCACAATTAGGTACATTGTTGAAAAAAGTCCGGAATTGGTGGACCTCACCTAGATCTTAGCGATGCCGCAATTCCAACTTTCGACTTTTGAATAGAAGATCGGAGCGAGAGTTTAGCACTTTAAATATAACTATAAGTCGGTTATCGAGAAATTATCCTCAGAGAGATGAAAATTTTTGTACACCGATCTCTTCAACAACACCTGATGGAGTAACTATAGCAGCGTATGATATTGTACCCACAGGAGCTTCAGAGCTAATTAAGCCCACTATTAGATCCTACGACTAAATTAATAAAGATTATATAAGATCAGGAATCTATCTAAAAGCAAATTTCTAAGTTTTAGCAGATCATGTACCACATGACCAACCTCATTAGTGAATACAGTTGAGATTTACATTGGTGAATACAAAAAAACAATCTTAATTAAAACATTTAGAGGGTAACAACTCAGAGAAGCCAAAATCATTTTAATGCTTTTCATAATAATGTGTATAGGTTCTTCATCATAATGCCTCAACAATAAACCAAATTTTAACCTATCTAATATTCATAATAGAGGATTAGCTTTAGCACAATAAATTTATATTGATAGTCTGTAAATATTCTACACCAAGAATAAAGTTATCTTACGTGTAGCCTTTATTATACCCCGTACAAAAGCATTGTAAAATCACTAATAATTGTTTACGATCGAACTAAAGGAATAAAAGCTAACTTAAGATGCTGAGCGCATCAAATAAAAATACGCACTGTTTGCTTACTGGAGCAACTATATAATTCTTGTCTAAACACATAAAGTAAAAAACTGATATTAAATTAGCATGTAATTGCTAACTAATATGATTAGGAGTATATTGTGATCATCACAAGATTATGAGCCCACTTATATTTATAAGTAAAGACTTAATTATTTAGCAGAAGAGCTTGCAACGTAAGAAGCAACAAGCTGAATGATATATGGGTTGACGGTAAAAAGCTATGAGGAGATCGGTATGAAATTTAAAAAGGTATTATAATGGTTATTCTGTAAATAGATCAATATATGAATTTCTACACTCAGGTGAAATAAATACAAGGCTACAAAATTTAAAAATCTGTGGATAAAAAACTGTGCAAATAATCCAGTCATTTGGGTTATACACAAAGTTTAAAGAGGCAATAGAGGAGCATAACACAATTGAGACAATTAGAATATAGAGAAGCATGCCACCTGTATATAAAAACGAATAGTCCATTCTTTCATCGAGCAATTGTCGTTTGATAAAAATTTTTGTACTCTAGCCAAAACCATCTCGACAGCAGGTGTTGATAAATAAAATTATAATTATATATATTTATTATATTATAATAATATTATCAATAATTTAATATTTATACTAATATAATAAATCAATAATGATAATCAAAATTATATATATATACAATTATTAGAGTATATATATACTATTTAATGTGAATAGTATATACCAACCAAACTGTAGCGATGACTGCGGGAAAATGCCACGCCTCGCCATGAGGATAATTATAAATTATTTATATTAATATTAATTTATTTATACTACTTATTATATATATTAATATATAAATATTATATATTAATAAAAATAATAATATGATTTATTCATATAATATAATATATATATATTACTATATATAGAATAATTATAAAATATATATTATATAACTATTAATTATAAGAGAATGTATATAATATTCTGAATAATATATTATATATATATATATTTTTATATATATATAATAATATATTATAATATAATATATTGAACTCGTTATTGAATAGGATAATTCCTTAACAATATGCATCTATTAATTATACATTGACCCTAATTACCAAGGATTTTCAAAGTCCCTTTTACTCGAAATTCAAATCAATTACTCGTATGTATTTAAACACTCTCATAATGAATTAAAAGTTCCACTTACAGTAACTTCGACAAGTTCAAATGTCTAATAAACCAAATTTCAGTCCTAATATAATATTACTGTTTATATATATCTTAATTTAAAATTGAATATGCAGGCAATTAAATTTTTAGTAAATTAGATATTACTACAATATCTTAAGCTATCTATCATCAATAACTTATCGTATAATACAGGGAAATCTCAAAAATTGTTCCAGTAATAATTTTTGTAATTTGATCGAGTTTATTTTTTAAATTCAGAAACAAATCTTATTCAAATGAAGGAAAACTCCAACCCCACCACTTTTCAGAAATTCTTGGTGTCATAATGATAATGCCAAAGTACGAAAATCAAAAAGAACTGGGACCCCTCTCTCTCCCTCCTCCCCCCTTACCACTCTCCGCATGTTTTCCCACCCTCCCCCCCTCCCCTTTTCCCTTCCCCACTATTTCATAAAAAGCATCCAAAAATTTCAGAACAGTGCTAATCTCCCATTATAAAGCCAATAACAAAACGTTTAAACGTTTCTTATTCAGGACATTGTGTGTAATATTTTACCTCTGTACACTTCATCGATACAGTGAGAAATGGAATTTTCTGATGCTCTTAGAAAACAGGACGATGTTGTTCTTCCAAGCGGACCAAAGCTTATGTTACAAGAGTTATAAACTCCTGAATTAAACCTGTAGTGCATTCATACAAGGTTACATATGTAGTGTATATTCAGAGGAATACAGGTCATTTATATGTATAAGATTCATTCTGTGAATCGTTTTTTATTACTAGGTCATGGCGAGATACTATTTGATCAACTATTTGAGTATTTAAAAACAACTTTTGGGAAAGAAAATTTTACCACTGCCTATATTTGAACATATTCTTAATGCGTCTCCTATTTTGTCACTATATGTTTGAGAAATGGATATATTCTTTTGAGCTCTTTATATTAATATATTAAATTAACTAATTATTTTTGATCATAAACATTAATTTTGGGACAAAACTCATTACAAAGAGCACCATAAATGGCTGCTATTTATGAATTTTCTAGTACAATGAATTTTCTAATGAAATATTATCACTTTTTTTATAAAACATATGCTAACATAATAAAAGTTTCAATAATTAAACCGCCAAATATTAATATACGTTGCGATTAGGAATATTTTTTAAAAAAGTTTGAAGAACGCTGAAGACACTTATCTGGGAAATATGGTAACAAATTGAACAGTGAATTCCCCCCCATGAAACCGATAGATGATAGGTCGTTTATTATAGTTGTTGAGCTCAAATGCAGCATGAAAGGGTAATCTGCAGTAGTGTTTGGAAAGAGTTCTCCACAAGGAAACACAACAATATGTAACCCTAGCTCGGCGACGCCGCTGTTCGAATAGTAAGATATAGATAGGTGTCTCAGTACCGTGGATGACTCCCCCTCAAAACCATTGGATGACTGCCTGACAACCGTCCTTCCGCATGCTTCTCCGACAAGTTTTGGCTAATTGATTTCCTGTACACAGTTGATTGGGATCCCATTGAACGTCGTTTTCTGCATATGGCCTGTTGCAGTTCCGTTGGTTAGGTCCGGTTGGATGTGTGTTGTTGACACTGAGAGTCGAGCGCGACGTTTCAGGAATGCCTCTCATTCAACCCTGTTTGTTATATTATAGCCTCCCATATTTGTGATCACCACTAAAAGTCGGCAACACCGTCCAAATCGCCTCCTAGTAGTTCGTCAACAATTACAGGTGCACGGTTGTGTTCCGTGGAGACAATAATGTGCAAGGGCAATAGGTGAACACGAGGGTTCAAGAATGAGTAAAAGGTAGTATGTTTATGGTAAACAGGTTTGTGTTCTTGAGGCAGTCTGTGAATCTTATACTTGCTGACGTAGCATGACTGCCAGCTCACAGAAGATATGGCAACGCTCCGAGGACCCGATAAAGAGATTGCCTACCCTAGACTAATAAACCAACCCACATTCAAACAGGGCAGCACTTGCAGCACAGTGGCAAATGTCGTCAAACCTTCCTTCCCTCGTCGTAGTTCTGTTATTACATCACTAGCACGCCTGTCGAGGCGATACAGAAGCACTTCTTCGACTCAGTTCTAAAATGAGTAGCACATTGCAACCAATACTCGAACGTCTCGAAGGATGTGTTTCTAAGACACATGCCTCATTTGACCCCGTTTCTTATGGTGCCTTAAGGATGGCTTGTGTGTATCCTCATGACAGCTCTCCAGTTACAAAATTATGGCCGCTAAGGCGTCGAACGCACATGTATTAGTCACCAAACCCTGAGTTATGCTGTAACCATACCTCGCCAGCTGAGTTTATCTGTAGAACTTATCAGTAGCACGTTGTTGTGTGCGCTCTTCG
This sequence comes from Trachelipus rathkii, assembly GCA_015478945.1. Classification (NCBI taxonomy): domain Eukaryota; kingdom Metazoa; phylum Arthropoda; class Malacostraca; order Isopoda; family Trachelipodidae; genus Trachelipus; species Trachelipus rathkii. Next base: position 43,651 of record JABUQX010124235.1, on the reverse strand, counting down.
TGCAAATGCACGTCAGACCTTATAAATTCCCGTTCTTCCACGTGTTGCTCGGCCCTGGTGCCTACCGCTGTCCCTGGCCGGTCATGTGTCAAAGAGGTTCTTTATTCTCCAGTTGACCAACCCGTGCAACCTTGTAGTCCTACACAACTCGAAGCCAAGGCCCTGGTATTGACCTGTCCTAACGGCAATACTATAAAACAACTATGAGGTGTCTATTCATCGACTACAACTAATCTCATTATCAGATTCGCACTATATCCTTCAAATTTTATCGAAAGCGCTCCCTCGCAATCGATTATACCCCCGATCATAAACCTACCTCTCAAACCCTTCTTATACCAGGAGTTCAGCTACGTTTATATGCTTTTCGTCAATAAATCATATCGCACCAAGTGTGTCTTCAGCATCTCACAAATCTGCAGCTGGAAATCTCTGTCTGATCAGTGGATTACACAAATTCACGATTCGTCTGCTGTGTGTTGGGTCTCATGGTTAGGGCCTTCCCCGTTCTCTCATGCGAAGGATAATTACCCTATTTACTGAGGGCATTATTTTGACGATAGATATAATTAATAATATAAAGTTCTATTATTTCTCTTTACAATAAGATAAAAGGATAAAGTATTAATATATTATTAAAAAAGAATTACTAATAATATATGTATGTATTAAATATATATAAATGGATATTATATAATATAAAAGTATTAAAAATAACTTACGACATTATAAATCAAATTATATATAAAAATAGTTTATTAAATAAGTAATAGAATAATTTAATTTTAAAAATATAATATATGGTCTGGACTCTTAAAAATATAATTGATTATTCTATATTATGTTAAAATAATAGATAATAAAATAAATAAAAAATAACTATAATTATATAATTATATCATTTTAATATATCATATATAATGAGTATATATATATATATATAAGAAATATAAATCTTTAAATCATTATTCCAGACCTAATATTTAATACTAATATTTAAAAATGAAAATGTAATTTTACGAGTATATTATTATTAATATAATATAAATAATAAATCATATTAAGTATGTTATATATATATAAATAAAATATAGTAAGTAATTTAGTTACTCCTATTGAATATATTATATGAGAGAAGAGAACGAGTAATTAGCAGTAAGAGAGAATATAAAGAAGAGAACGAGTAGTCCACGATGAGTATAAAGGAACAATGTGGCGAAGTTAGGCCGTATTGCACGTTATCAGGTATGATATCGGTAGATCCTTCGTATCAAAGGAGGGATAATAGTTAACTTCATCTATTACACCAGAGATGCTAGACACGTAAAAATTTGACAACGTTATCTTTGGTAGAAACTTTTCTGGAATCTTTTACAGTTTACGTGCATAGGGTGTATTAATGGCACGAATCTATCAATAACCCTTCAGCCATCAGAGTAATTTCCATACCAAAACACATAAACTACGGTATAGACCACAAATCCTTTAGTACACATAACCAGACACTACATTCCCTAATAGCCTTACCATCAGGTTACATCTGGTTGGGATGGTCCTAATTGAGATTACACAGCACAAATCCACGAATAAGTGAAATCTAGCTTTTGGTTCAGAGACTCGACTGGATTACTAATCCACCCTAATCATAGGTGGCACCTCCACTTTTTTGAGTATGGGAACCCATGTTCGTGGGAATAAACACTAACATTAAACTAGAGCCTTTATCACACCCGGGTTTCGTGGGTAAAATAAAGATAACTAACTAACTAAACTAATTAATATTGAATCTTTTAATTTAATAACTAGTATAAAACTAAATTACTTAATAATCTAATTATTAAATAATAAATAATTTTAAATAATAATAATAAAGATTAAATTATATAATCATATAAATAATTATTAAAAAAAATATATATAAATAGATAATAAACAATCTATATATACTTTGATTTATGCTATCAAATAAGTTATATTATATATTACTGTATATAAATGCCAAAATACATAAACATAATATTCAATATCAAATAAACATATAATATAATCATAAAATAAAACCGAATAAAAATATAAAAATAAAATATTTAAGTTTATGTTGTATAATGTTTATTATTAAAATATATAATTTTATATGAGATTTTAAAAATATAACTTATAATAGATATAAGATATTAACCTACAGAAAATCATTCTTTATAATTATATATTATATTAAAAACACCCTACCCAGAGTAATGATGGATGGATCTTCAAGAAGGTGTTTATAATTAGAAAGTAAAATAATGGGGAGTCTTCCAACCGCCCCCTTCTCACCACCCGTCTACTGGATCCAACACCCCATTCTGCCAACCATTTTTCCCGGAAAAAAGTTATTAAAAGCTTTAAACATCATTTATTTGATATGGTCTATTTTATAAAAATAATTTAATTCTGATCAAAAATTTGTTCTTTAAAAGCAATCATATTTAAAATAAAAATAATATATTATCTAAAAAGTAGAGAGAGTTTGAATGGCTTGTCTATAAGATTAATTTTAAAGATATATTTTAAAATATAAAATATAATAGTTTATATTATATATAGTAATTTATATTATAATATTTATTATATTAAAATTATAAATAAAATGGTTATTAAATATATATAAAAAGATGTATAGTTTATTAAATACTTATATATTATATATTATATACAATAAATTAACTATATTTAAAATAGTATATATTAAAACCATAAAACAAAAAAATAAAAAAAAAACTATAAACAAATTTCCCAAATAATATAAATAAAATATAATTAAAAAGTAATTATAATTAAAATTATATAATTATAATATATGAGTAACTATTTACAATAATAAATAAGTTATTATATATATAAAAAATACCATATATATAGACAAATAATCACATAATAATATATAATATATAATATTATCGTAATCCGTAACTGAGGTCAAATCTATAAACTAATTAAATATATAAATATATAATTTTACTTAAGATATATCTTAAAAACACTTCTATGATAAATATATACTAAGAGTCAAGTGGAAGTTATTCACTTAGCAAGGAACATATATAGTAATGATATTTTTGACTAAATAAAAAATTTAAAATAAACAAAGGATATATTATAAAAATAAACATATTAATAATATAAGTTTATCTTATTAATAATATAAAAATACTATACAACAAGTAGATAACCTATTTATTATTAATTAATAGAATTAATAACACTAATTTTATTACATACATACCTACAAGTAATAGAGCTTAAGATAATAAGTTCTATTATAATCGTTGTATAACTATTAGTTATTTTTAATTCTATATAGTATTTCAAGTATCATATAATCACATTTAATAAATAGTTATATTATATATTATATATAAATTATTGTATAATTATAAATAATAATTTAATAATTATATGTATAAAGTTATTTCGTGCTTTACATAACCTTTTAATAATTGTTACAAGAAAAAACAGTACCCCTATAATATTTCTGAGAATTTTATATTCCTTTATATTAATATGTCGATCAAACAGAGTTTAAAAATCAATATATATCAATAATTATGTAAATATATTAAAATGAAGAAAATGGTCATATCAATTAATATAAATAGTAATAGACAAATAAAAATAACCAATAAAAAATAGTTAAATGGTAAATGTCATTTATTTAATATCTTATTGTTTATTCTTGAAGATCTGATCAAATAATATTTTATAAATACTATTATAGATAATAAATGAGTTAAAGTAATAGTTGATATATTAAAAGTCTTTAAATGTATATTATATAAGGTTATATAAGAATTAGTTTAAGAATTAATACTGCGTAACATATACTTAATAAAAGTTTAAAAGACAGTCCTAACTGCTAAAAGCCTATGTAATATGCTAAAGTTGAGATACATTATTTAAAAGTTTAATATATTTATAAAGTTTTATATGAATATATAACAAGGTTTTAGTTATGAAACACCATATAAAATTAAAGTAATATTACTTTTAAAGATTATATTAAAAATCTTTGTTTAAATGTAATGTAATCAGGGAGTTTATATTGTAACGTACCAATCATATAAATCTTTATGTATAAAGTTTCAAATTAAAGATAATGGAAGTAATAAAAGTTGTAAATATTACAATAATTTAAAGTTTATATGTAAAATTAAGTATTAAATATGTTTTAATAGATTGGTGATGTATGTGTGGTGGAAAAGTTTTTTATATAAACAAGAAGTTCATGTAAAACCTTGAGCATGGTATATGAAGTTTTTATGTTATAAAGTATATATATATATTTATAAAATGAAAAAGTAATATTTTAATATATAAAAATAAGTTTATGAAATTAATAAATTATTTATAGTAGAATAAAAAGAGTTTATATTATAAAAATCAGTAATATAAATAATCATAATATTAAAATACTGAACTAATAAAAGATTATCATTATTACAGAAGATTTCTATTACAATATATATATAAACTAAAAAAACCTACATAATCTATCATATATATAAAAGATTGAACTTACAACCTAAAGCGAATAAACAAAAATATATAACTATGGTCATTCTAAATCAATGATAATAAGAAGAAAATTTTGGCAAAACTTACCAAAAATAACAATATTATAATAACTTAACATATTTAAGTAAGGAAGTTAATATTTATAGCAAAAAGTTAATTAATGCAAATATAATAAGGTAATAATATAACAGTTCTTAATGTAGATATAAGTGTATAAAAGAAAGATCTCCAACCATTTCTAATTCTGCAATAAAAGTTAATATAACCTGAGTAGAAAAGTTATGAATACACAATGATTTATTAAGTATAATAAGTTAATTAATGATTATTAAATATGAGTTATGAAATGTTTTCATTAAATTGTTATATTAATGTTAAAATAAAAGTAAAAGACTAAAGTTTGTATAATTATGAAATGATAGAGCTTTAAATAGTGTTAAAAAGTTATAAATTAGATACGGAAATAACTTAAGAGAATCATAATAATAATATGCAGAGGAGCGCATCCTCATTTTGCTGTTAATTGAGTTAGAATAATAATTAAGATTATATATATAATAGCCTAGATTCTAAATATAAAATTAGATATAAATATTATGATATTATATATAGTTTAAAATATATACAAGTGAATATAGAAAGAACCTATATAAATAGCTTAATTATAATTAGTACCCATGTTTTAATGATATGAAATTAATGATTAACCAAATAAGTTTGTTTAATTGATTAAAGTAAGTAAAAGATGTAAATAAGTTATGAAACTAAGAAGTTGTATAATGTTATTATAAGTCAATAAAGTTAATTTATGTAAAGTCTGATAAATGTATAAAACAGTTTAATGTAAAAGAAGATTAAACGAATATAACATTATAAAAAAGTTCGAATATATGAAAGTTTTGAAATGTAGACCAAGAATATGTCCTTTAAAAAAGAATAAACCAGGTTTATAAACCTGGTAAATGTTGTTACTTAAGAATAAGTTTCTGTAATAGAGGATTTATGTATAGTTTATATTAAAGAAAGTTTCTTATATATATAGTTGTTAATAATTTTTTTGCCGTATGATAAAAGTTAAATTATGAAAGTTTATGTTCATAAAGAAGTTGAAACCAATAAGAGTTTGGAAGAGAGACTTTTTATGTAACTTATGTTTTGTAACAACTTAATGAAACTCCTAATATACTACTCCTTTTATAGAATAGAAGAAAGTTGAATATAGGCAGTGTTATAGCATAGGTTGGGAAATAGTTTGAATTCTAAAATTGGCTATTCTAAATTATTTAACTTCCACCGCTAGCTCTAATATTACTATATATATATAATATTTATATATATATATTATATATATATATATAATATATTAATATATATTAATTATATAATATATAGTTATATATATATATTATATTATAGTATATTATATTTATTTCGTTATATATATATAATATATATATATATATTCGTGGCGCTAGCTAGATGTTTCTGGATACTTTCAAGAATATATATATTATAAAAATATTATTTTATTAAACTACTTTTTTTATTTTTTTTTTTTTTTAAATAAATAATAGATAACATATATAGTACTAGCTTATATATATATATAATCATATATATATATATTTACTATAATATATAAAAAATATGTGCGGGAGCGCTCACTGATATATTATATATATATAACGGTCATTAAATTGGGGAATGTTATGAGGAGTCAGACGCTCCATTTGCACCCTTGAATCTTGTATACTCCTACCCCCGTATAATTTTTGGAGCGGACATCCCCATTATCCGATACTCCCCCTCTAATTAATTGTTTTTTTAATTATGACTCTTAAGAAAATGCTTATGGGGAACTAAAACTTTTTTATATATACGTTATTTGAAATAAAATAAAAATATTTATATTATAAATTTGATTTATCAAATATTATTCTATTTTTTTATTACATGATATGTGTCCTACTAAGATAGTGATTTTTATTAATAATGTTAGATTATAACAGTTTATAGAGAACGTCGAAGGTGTGATTAATAAATTATTTTTTACCTTTGCTAGGGTTATATTATATATTATTATGAATATTTATAATGTAATATTTTTATTAATACTAATAATAGCTATATACTGCTGATAATACCATTTATTTGAACTTTATATATATATAAATAAGAAGCTATATCAGTGAAATTATATATATTATAATAGACTCAGTAATTACTCGAAATGAAGTGAACGCTAATATGATGAATATATATATATAATGAAATTTAATTAAAATTTATAGCTAATAATCTATAAATGTGATTTCCAAAAAAAATTAAAAAAAAAAAACATCAAACTATGGGACAACATTACTAAAAACGACGCACGGCGAGTAGCGTTTACGCTACGGGCAGGCTTCGCGTCTTGCTCTTTCCCAATAATCATTGCAAGATAGTAATATTTTTTATATTCAGCTACGACTTACCTTAAGTAAGGCAAGCTAAACAAGTCGGTTATAGGGTCAGGTCAAAGTATATAATACGCGCTCATGTTTTGGATTTTAATTTCTTGTAAGTGATTGTGGTGAGTAGATTAATTTTTTTATGAGTGTTCTTATATATATTAACATTTTATATATTTTTTTTATTTGTTTTTTCTTTGAGATGTATATAATTTGTTTCTTTATAAACTAAGAAAATAGAGGCTACTGCGTCTTTACTACCCAGCCTATCCAAAGGTTAACTTACGCCTTACTGACTATTTATAATATTTATCATATAAATATATATATATTACTATTATATATATATATTATGGTAATATAAGTTATATAATTATTATAGTATATATTATAAAATATAATATATACTCATTACTAATATAGAAGTATTAATATATTATATATATTATATATAAAAAACTTATAATTATTATTATATTATTTATGCTATAATTAAAGCTCGCCATTTATTAATAGTTTAAGTATTCTATCTTTATTAACCAGAAAGTCTTTTTTATCCAGAGATTTTTTCACATTAAAAATGGGGCAAGAATATTAAAATGTTTTAATATATACTGTTTGTGCCGTAGAAATATAAAGAATCCTTTATAAATATAGTGTGACGAACAAGCTCTTTATTAAGTGCCGAAGGGGAATTTATTTCCGATTATTAGTTTATTTTAATTAAGTTTTATTATTAAAATCACTTAAGTGAGGGTTTAAGGTTTATACTATACAGTGTACGATTTACTTGCAGATTGCCTACAAACGAAAATTAATAAAGTTGTTGGCATCTCTCTTCTTCCTCGTGGTCACAAACTGTTTATAGATAAACAGAGCAAACAAATGAGTTAACGCAACGTGTTTCAATTATATATATATTATAATATAATATTATTAATGTATATACATTAGATAATGAGAGGGTAATGAAATAATTTTTTATTGACAAATGTATATTGTATGATATATTATATATATATACTATTATTTATATATATATATTATATATTTAATTATTATATATATTGGTCCAAATTTAGATTTAGAATTGCTCCATACAGTATTGGTGGAAAACTAATAGGCATTCTAAAATACTTCCTGAAATTTCAATGGTACTGTATCTGTTTACTCAAATTTCCAGGAGTTCCCACGCGCCGGTTTTTAACCAATAAATAATTAAGCTTTAATAATGTGAAAAGAATTTTACAAGATAACATGCAGTTGCCAACATATGCCAAACTTGCTAGAAAGAATTTTCTTTACAAAGAGTTGATTTCTTCTAAACTGTCAGTTTAAGAAAATATTATGTTAGCAATTAAAATATACGGAGAATAATTTATTTCAGAAAATAATATACAAAATAGTGAAATATTAATTACTTTTAAAAAAAAAAAAACTGTGTCGCTGAAACAAATTGTTACGCGCTGTTTCCCATAGGATTCGCTGGCCACAATGTTGCCTATGGCTTGCCATGCCAGCGCCTTTTGAGTTGTGCATTGGCATGCTCAACCCCTAACTAGAAAAAGAACCATGAGAGAAAAGGTAAATCATTAAATTGGAGTGCAATGTTCATACATCATAAAAGAAGATGGATAATGTATTTAATATCCCTTATTGGCACCAGAATAAAACGCTCATAACTTCACATTAATTATATTAAGATTTCAGAGTTTGGTTTCAAAATGATTTCTTGTTAAATAATATATAATATATTATATATAATATATATTATATATAAATTTAGATTATTTACTATATATTATATTATATACATTATAAATATACTATATAGAGATGATATATATATATATAATATACTATATATACTTATATATAATTTTTAGTGACAAGTTTATAAAATAGTTTTTATATTTTTTTTTATACTCTTGAGAGAATTATAATATAATACTAATTATTGGTAAACAGGTATGTTCCTAGGAAAATTTGAAAACCAAAAAAACCAAAGAGATAATAAAACTGATTATAGGGGATTTTTTGTTACTGTTTAAAAAATTTTCCTTGAGTGGGTTTTTTTATAACCCCATTCCTGCTTGCTCCCTTCAAAAAATCTCCTAATTTTGGGCTCAATTTCTGTGACATTTAAATTTTTTAATCGAGACAATACACTCCCAGCTGTTGTTCTCCTTGTAAAAAAAGGAAAAAAACACGAAATTCGGATAAGGGTATTCATAAAAGTGTATTTAGTTTGAGCTACGAATGAAAGTCATTTCAGTGTTTAAAATTCATTTGTGCATCTGCAGTAACGTTCTTTCAATAGTGTGCAATGGTTTATATTCAGTTTACTGATGAGGAAGTTTTATTTAAATTCTCGTATATATCAGGACTGGAACCTCCACTGGAGTGTTAACCCCAGATGAAAAAGTTCTAGAAGAACCCTGTGGAAAAAATAAATGCTGGATAGAGTGAATCATAAAACATTCAGATTTCATTGCTTGACCTAAATTCGAAAGTGCTACATATAATGCTTTTGATTGCAGACTGAAGAAATTATAGTTCTTGTAGCTAATCGATTAGAGCTTCTTTCTTTTTCATTTTGAAGCGGACACTTGGAAAATATTTTTCGACATACTTCAGATATAGTCATGAAAATGAGAGAAAAATTTAATCTTTTTTATTTTTAATTCATAATTTTTTTATAATTTAATTTATATAAAAAATATATATATTTGAACACCTGATAACAATAGTGTAAAATATATAGTTAATATATATATATATATCAATATATTATTAAATATACAGTGGATATAATACGTATTTAGTGAGGTGGATAGGGCCAGGTAGGGTGAGCCATGGGTACCCCCCCGATAATTATCTATACACTAAAAAAATTTTAAGTGTATTCATATTCTCTGATTAATAATTATTAAAGGGGCTAGATAATAAATTTAATATTTATATATAATTCTCGCTGGTTCAGGAACAAATCTTCGTAACGTCCAATTTGTTAAAACTGAAACTTTGGATAACCGATCAGAGAAAATTGCCAAACATTTTAGATTCTCATAGCTGATTTTTGTGAAATAGAAATATGTGTAGGGCGCCATCTGACATCTAGAAAATACTGAGTATTGAATAATTTGCCATATATGTACCAAAGGATAATTATATGCATAATAATTAACAAATTCTCCCAAAAATTACAAGGGACCCATACATCTTCCTACCTTCCTTACCCACTTCTGCCGCATATCCATTTATATACCATTTTTTGGATGATTGAATATCCAGCATTATAGTGACGAGGTGGAGCTGGCGTTCTCTCTTACAAATGTAATTCCATTCAATGTGGTCTGTCATACCGAACGGGTGTAAAACGTGCCACTTCGAATGAAGCAAGGAATTAAAAGCAATTGTGTTATATATTTTACAAGAGAACATCTCAAAAGTTTCCCAAAATGAAGATTTTAGTTAAAAGCTGAATGGGGGAAGAAGATATTTATTGGAAGATTGACAATGGCTGTCTTGTACTACCAGGCAAGCATCCTTTTCTATTCAGCTACATGTGGTCGCCTCAAAAAACTATTGAATATTTTCGCACATACGATCATGACTAGTTTCTTGTTCGCGGAGAGTCACAAGTGTGTCTCAAATATTTACATCCTGTTGCACCACAAAATAACTGGTCGAAGTGTTACCCACGTCGATTTTTATTGCTTACAGTTGAAAGAACCATAGCTTTTTTCAAACATTAAGAACTTCCTGATAAGAACCCGTTACCTTTGGGACAATTAACTCTTATTGCGAGTTGAGAAGACTATATTGATCCCTGCCATCCCTCTATTTCCCTACACTGGCCGATCTATTAGAAACTCCAAAAAATATGAAGATGTTATCTCAGACTTCGCTTACTCTCATGTCAGGCGATTAAGATTTTAACAATTTAGGTTAAGATGATTTGCACAGAGTAAAATTTGTATGTAATAATCAGTTCCTGATTTCTTCATAGAACATTTTAGATATCTTGTTCCTTTCACATTACATTCGCCCAATCTTAAAATATGCATCATGTTATTTAATACTTATTAAGAATAGTATCCAGCAGTATCATCTTAGATCACCTCATCTACCTAGCCACTAATAACTCTTATATATTATAATATATTATATTAATATTATACTCTAGTTTTTCCAATTATGCGTTGAACTATGAGCCTGAAGGTATTTAACATAATTTTATTCTATAAGATACTTCCATATATAACATTGCTGTAGATTTTACATTCATATTAGACAATTTTATAACGAAATAATTATATTATATATACCTTCAAACACTATATACTTAATACCTGCGACGTATATACTATATCATCATATAGTAATCTTACTATAAATTAAATATTTATATAACATCGACTCCATTACTAATATATCTAATATTAATACTAAGCCAGCAGAAAACTACGATTTTTTGTTTTGGTAACTTTTCCTGTCACCCCCGAAAAAAAATATTATTCAACATAGGAAAATTTCATTGTACATGTCATACATTATTACTATTATATATATACTATATATATATTATATATATATATATTATATTAAATATTAATATATATATATATTTTATAAATTTGTATATTATATTATATATATGGACAATTATATTATATAATAAATATATTAATATTAATATATGTATGCATATATATATATTAATATTAGTATAATATATATATATATACTTATATAATATATATATATATTATATATAATATAATAGTATATGATTATAATATAATTTATCGTTACTATTAATATATATTTTTATAATGATAATATATAATACTTATATTATATTAAATCATTATACATTCTATATTTTTTCTAGTTGCATTTATTTTTCGAAACTTATTATAATATCTATATATAATTATATATATTAATATATAATATAATTAATAAGTAATTAATTATAGTTTAAACTTATTAATTATTAATATAATAAAACAAATAAAACTTTATAATATACTTATAATATATATATCATATAGTATTATATATATATATCACTCTTTGAAATTTGTTCGAGGATGGTTTTTTTGAGACAATTGACTCTATAAAAAATTAGAAAAATTAATGAAAACATTAAAATGTTTTTATAAAACATTATTTCCATAACCTAAACCTATGTCGGCCAAATGGTCTCTTGGGGAACACGATATATATATATTATATATTATATATATATATATATATATTATATAATGTATATATATATATATATATTATATATATATATATATATATATAATATATATATATATATATATATTATATATATATATATATATATATATATATATATATTGAGAGAGAGAATGTAACTTTATTTCTGGTCTGAATTTGGTGGAACAAGCACAATAAGTAAGAACTCGTACCAAATCATTTCCAGATCTGCAAAGAAATTAAAATAGGTCAAAAGTTACCAAAAAAAAAAAAACGTTTATCTTCATTTTTCAGTTTTTCGTAAAAAAATCCCTTTACGAATTAAAAATATTTTTCTCATCCCTATTGTTGAAATCATACACCAAAAGACATCTGACCCAACTCATTCTTCAAAATCTGCTATTTTATAAACTGATTTTAGGATTCCTTCTACCACCTAATGGTTAGGAGCAATTCATAACTACGTATGTCATATTAAAAGTATTTATTAACTTCTTGGTTAAACTACTTACAATCATGATAGAAGAACTTTAGACTCATTTAGATAAAATTACTTCTACCACCTAAAGTAAAAGTAGTTTAAACTACTTGAATATTTTAGTGGGAGGTAGTTTAGGATCTCTGTTTTTGTAGTACTTTTTCGTTTTCTTTGATGTCTAATGATAGCTATTTAAATATTATATATATATATTTTTAAAAAAAATATTATTTTAAATTAATTTTTTTATATATATATATTATATATATATATATATATATATATTATATAATATATATATATATTATATATATATATATATTTATATAATTATTCAGTGGCGTGCGGTTGGCTTAATGTCATGGAAAAGCCAATTCGATCATATTATTATAAAAAAATATAAATATATATATAATATATAATATATATATAATATATATATATATTATATATTATATATATTATATATATATATAATTATATATATATATTAATATATATATATATATATATATATATTATGATATATATATATTATAAAGTTACTGTAACTATATTGTAAAGTTACTATTTCTTCCTTTTTCTTGCATTAAATAAATCTATTACTTTGTTGGTAGGGAATGCCACTGGTTTTTGTTTCTTCCCCCGGTTTCCTTTTTTAAAAGTTTTTCCTCAAATAAGATATATTTTTCTAACCTGATATTTTGCTTGCGAAGTTATGCAAAGGTCTGGAATAGACCTTTTAAATCTTTTTCTTTTTCGCTGCAATTATATAAAAAAAGTGAATTTTAATTTTGAAGGTTTCAATACACAGTCCATTTGTCTTCACTTTCGCATTTATATTCATCTTTAAGATTTTAAGGTTAAAAAAATATAAATCAACTTACAGATATAAACTTTTGCATTGTGTCTCCATCATTCCCTGTAATCCGTCCAAAATCATATTTGCGGTCCAGCTAACCATACATTATTCTCAAGAGTGTCAATACTTCCGGCACTAATGACAGAATGAGACGGTTGAAGTGCTCGTAGACATAATGGTCCAAATTTTATAATTAATACCATATATATACACCCTATCTGAGGCCTCATATATATATATATTATATATGGCGAGCTGTCGAGGTCGCACTCTTAACTGATAACAACTTGAAATTTTTATCATACCATTTACATAACATACATACATACATTACATTTTACAACAAATAATCTATTTTATCATTACATATCATTTACTATTATCATACATAACATTTTACATTCTATACATACATATCATACATACATTAAGCTCCTCAAGGCATAACATAACACTACATAACACATACATAACAATACATACATACAATAACATAACATAACATTACAATTACATACAGTACATACATACATTTACATACATACATACATACATACACAATTAATAATATTATTTATATAATATATATATATGATCATTATTGTACTTAAAGAAAATGGTCCTATCTTTTTTTTCTAAATATTTTTTATCCTGAGGATTTAAGGAATGCCCTCTTGTTAGCTTTTGCCAAAGTTCCAGAAGATGCTCAGTTGTTTAATGTGCTTCAACCACTTTTAGTGCTTCAAATTATTCCAATCGGTCATAACACCCTCAAAACCAACTTACATCAACACACCACAATATAACATTACAGTGAGTTAAATATTTTACACTATCAAATTAATTAAATTCCACCATAGCTTTCGCCGCCATCAAAGTAACGGAACCCCTCAGGTGGAGATTGTTAGAAACAGGAAAAAGAAGCTCACTCGTTAAAGAAGGTCTGAAGTATGAATAACAATTTTTCAGTTGGTTATATTGGTTGTTGATGATTTCCAATTTTTTTATCGATATTCTCTGAAGACACTTTTGTAACTTTTCATCATTAAATTTTGTGTTACGTCTATATTACGTGTTGATGTTTTGTGTTAACACTCGATATTATGTATTTTTTTATGATAATTACTTTTATAAAATAATTACTAAGTGACTTTTAGGTGTGTATTCATAAGGGCATCTAAACTGTTCGAAAATGAAATTTATATATATAATATAGTATATATATATAATATATATATAGTATTTTAACTCGGTCATATATATATATATATATTAGATATATGTCTATATATATTATAATACTCAATTATAAGATCTTTATATTTATATATATACTTACTAATATATATATATACATATATATAATATATATATATATAATATTATATATATATATACTTAATACTCACCTCAATACCTTGATAATCTCTACCTTTAGAAGATATATCCACCTTCCAAGGTTTGTGGTAAAAACTAATACAGGTTATTTAATAACGGTATATATAGTATATATCGTTGGCTTATGTTTAGAAATATACCTACGTTTACTAAAGTCATATTATAATTAAGTATTCTAGTTATTTTACTGATGTAAATATCATAAATTTTAGTGTATTCTAAATATCATATATGTTATATATATTGACCAATGAAATTCCCAATGGTTACTCTTATATTTAAATAGATATCCCACTATCTATTAATATGAGTTTTCATATTAAAAACTTACCTTTTGTAATTTGAATATATTGTATGTTTTCTAGAGATAAAAACAAGTATAAACCATTTGTAGACATAACATAACCTAGAGATTCTCTTTCTTCTAATAGGTAGATACACACTACTAATGAGGTATAAAATATTCATACTGGATATATGGTATTATATATAAAAAATAATAATTTATTATTTATATTATTATATTTTTTTAATATAATATTTTATTTTATATTTTAATTTTAAAAAATAATTAATTTAAATATATATATATGCAAATGATATTTTATCTTTTCTGATGTTACATTATTGAAGTGGTGTAATGGCCTTGTGTGCAATAGTGAAGGACTGAGTCGATTATTTGTAAGGGAAACTGACATTCTATACTCTCATTGTGCACTTATTATGATAAAATATACCCGTTAAAGACAATGCACAAGCAACAGTTAACATAAGTTCATTTTTGAAATGCTATTAAAAAAAGCAGAAAAGTAATGAGAACAGGTAAATTTGAATGTGACTAGATTGGCGGACCTCTCCTCCTTGGGGCGCCTTGGCATTCTAGTCAGGATTCTGTTTAAGAACCTCGGTGAAGAGAGGTTGGCAACAGCGAATGCCTATTCAAGATTTTAACCGCATGTTATATATATATTCGAACCATCCATATATAAATATATATATCAATAATATTTATATATAAAGTACCGTATATATATACATATATAGGTTATCCACTAATTTTTATATCAATGTACACTGAATAGTAATATAGTAAACCTCATATATATATATATAAGTATATACTATATATCTAATAATAATATAATATAATATAATAAATATAATAATTGATTTTGTAAAAGTTTTTGAAAATTATACAATATTTTCATAGTACTTATAAATAAGTAAAATTTAATATAATAAATAGTTATAAATAGTTTTTTTATTAATATATTTTTATATTTCTAATAATTATATTTTTATAATTGCTTTAAAATATTTCCTGACTACGACTTTCTCGGTTCTAAAAATTTTGCTCGTATACAAAATGTATGTGGTACGGACTCTCTAAGTATAAACTTATTTTATATCTACTTCTTTATTGCCTCTCTTCTCTTCTCTTTCTCGGAAATCATAATTATTAACTCTTTCTCTTCTACTCTCTCTCTCTCTTTTCTCTTTATTTTTTTATTTTATTTATAGTATTCTACTGCTTTTAAAATATTTTTTAATTTTTTATTAAAAATATAACTATTTATTGTATATAATTTTAATTTTGGTTATATCTATATAAATTCATTGTATGAATATAGTTTTCTTATATTGATTATATTATTTAAAATAGATACATATAAATATATATTAATATTATATTAATATTATTAATATATATATTATTATATTATCCTTTTAAATTTGTATATTCTATATATAGATGTGTTAGTTGTGTCATTATATTATATTAATATAAATATATATAAAAAATACTATATATATATTAAATTTCTCCATTTGAATATATATTTAACCATTTACATTATAGCATCTTAATATATATAGATTGTCATGTGATTGCTAATCAACTCAGTTAAATAACTAAGTTAAACCAAAATATATGCTCTAAACTTTTAAATTATATAATATATGCACTATTTAAAAATGTGCTATACCCCAGGATATAATCAATTTTTTTATATATAAATTAATATAATTATAAATACCTATTTATAATGTATATTTTTGAATCATATATAGTATATATAATAAATATAAAACTCAATATTTAATTTCATTCATTTTTTATACTTATCTATCTATTCCTATTTGATAAAAGTAATCTTAAATACAGATTTTTAAATAATTATATACCAATATTTGAATATTTAATATAAAATGTCTAATAATTTGTCTAAATGTTAGAACACACTACATACTAAAGCCAGCTATTGTTTTACTATTATTAATTATTACTATTTACTTTATAATAATAAATACATAAATGGAAATACACTATATTAAATTCATATTTAAGTAAAATAATTTAATTTACTTTTTATTGCTAATAATAGAAGTTGCTATTATATTATTTTTTTATATTTATTATAATATATATATTATATATAATATATGTTAATAATTATATAAATAACTCCAATATATAAATAATCAATAATAAATAATTTAATATACAAATACCATATTATGCATTATATATTATATATTAATATTCTATTATTAACCACAGTATATTATTTAATATCTTAAGTAATGTAAATTTTTACAGTGAACATTTAGATAAAGAATTATTTTTATATACACTGTACCAATTAGAAAAAGTTTCTGTATTTACACATATACAACACGTTTTTGCTCTCTTTTTTTTTGGTTGTCATGGAGTAAAGCTATCTTAGCGATTTATATTTTTTAATAGCAACAATTTCTCAATAGCCTCAAATTTGCACTCTATATAAATATACCAAACATTATTGCAGAACATGAACTCTCACAGGTCTTCTATTGTTTAAGCCTGGTAATTTTAGATATATTATTTTTAAAAATCATAAATGTATATAAAATATCACTTTTGCATTTCGTAAGTAAAATATATTAAATATTTTTGTATAAAAGTCTTAAAGAGAGTGTGGTCAGAACAAATTGAGTGAGACACAATGGGTTTAGCTCTCAATTATTTTTATCTTTACAATAAACGAAACACTATATTTTTATACACTGAAATTAAATCACCATATATATATATTTTAGATAATAAATTATTTAAACCAATTTTCACATTTGATAATATTAAAATTAATATAGAACAAAAACACCTAATTCTCTACTCATTTGCAGCATAATTTACTCTACTGCAAATTCAGAATCGGGGAAACGGTCCGACATTACCTTACCCGTCTCTCCTCTTTGCCAAAACAGAAAGAATGAAAGAATTTAAGTCTCTTGCAATGTTTCACTCGGGTTTAAAAGCTGTTATTTTTAAGATGAGGGGAGTATATATTGAGGCATTTCAAACTACCAAACTATAAACACCTTGGGTTGCTATTACTTATATTTTTTCGGTGGTTTTTTAATTTGTCATATCTAGTTTATAGTTTAGTTATGTCAAAATTGTTAAAAAAAATAAGAAAATTTCTATATTAGTCACAAAGTGTACGTAAACAATAATAAAAAAAATTTGGTTAGAAATATCTCAATCTTTTAGAATTTTCTTAATAATTCTGTTGTTATAACTCTGTCTGAAGACTAACTGTGTACGTGACACGAGGAGGTACTAACTTTTCTGAAGTAACATACAGTACTACGTCTTCTTATTCTGAATATTCAACTACGCTCATATTACTCATTTAAAAAAACATAGAAAGTTAAAAAATAATTTAATACATTTTTATTAATTATAATTTATGTAAGAAAACTATAAAATATTATTTATACAATGCTCCATTCAAGATGTAATAGGCTAGGTGTAGATTGGTGACATTTCTTTACCTATAGAGTATCACTAATAATATTCTCATCTATAGAAACCGTGGAACATATACCCTTTCTGGTTCTCTCAATTCTAAGAGACAAAAATAAAATATATATTTTAATATATATAAGATTCTATTAACAATTAAAATTGTAAGACAGTTGGGTAAATAGAATACAGATTTATAAGCATAAAATATATGCATTTTTATTCCTAAATAATACTAATATATTTAATATAATATATATAAATATATATATATATATATATTAATATTAATTAATATATATATTAATTAATTATAATATATTAATAAATATATAATTATATTTATATATATATATATATATATTATATATATTTATAATTTATTTATTATATATTAATAATTATTATAAATATAATTTATATTATTTAATTCCTTACCCTGGAAAGGTCTATTAATTATACATGTCAAGTACTAAAGTATTAACCTAATAAGCAATCTGATTGGTGTTATATTATGAACGTATATTTATAATAATAAGATAATAAAAACAACTAGCATTCTTTTTGTAAGCTCATAATATCGAAGTAATACGCAATATCCTTCCACTCTCATAAGCATAGTTATAATTGTTTTAAAAATAAATTGATAGTATGAGATACAAATAATTTAAAGCCAACTCAATTTTCATACATTTAATATAATAAAATATAATATTAATATTGATAAATAAATATAAAATATTAAATAATCAATAAACTTAGGTAAATTAAAGTGACTATATATATAAAATTAGATGTATTTACATTGTAGAAAAAATGCTACTTATTTTCGATGCTGGAAAACCCTACTTGTTTAACCATGATTAGGAGCTCAAATTGACTTTGTTATAAAAAAATAGCAGTTTTATAAAGTGTGATGAGTTTTCATTGGCTGTGATAATTCAGTTTCGTCCTTACGAAATATATCTCACATATTATTACAGTGTAAGTTATCTTGTGTTTACCTGTGTGCACTCTCCCCTTTGCGACATTTCCAAATTCATAGTTATTAAACATATAAGGTGTCTTCAAATTAAATCTCTTTTCGTTAACTGATCAAATATTTTTTATATCATACTCAACATACCTCAGGAAAAATAAAGCCTTTCGTACCAATCTCATTATGTGCTGTCCCTAAGGCTATACAATTCTCTATTTAACGATAGAAAACCCTCTAATTTTTAAATCAATCATATAGAAAATAGTCGTACATACACAATCATTATATATAAAGTGACTAAGCTCCGCCTTTACACCACACAACTAATGCGTTCATTCTACTATGATACATCTTTGGATATATATATATACCCATTACCAGAGTGCAGTACGCTTGGACCAAACTACAACTCATATTGCTCCTTAATTTACATGATGATAGTATATATTATATATATATAATTATATATATATTATTTATATTATATGTTTATATATTTATAATATGGTTGCACTACTTTATATTTCCAATTGTATCTCTCAGTATTTTCCCAACATACCTCCCTCTCCAGCCATTTCAAAGGATGGTTCCAACTTCCGGGCCCACGGATCTTTCCTATAAGCTCCTTTAATCTTTAATCATTTTTTTCCATATAGTCTGGGGGAACTATCTTTGTCTCAGTATACCAATGTGAAGATACCTCAAATATTCATTGGTCATTAGTCTTTCAAGATTTATCTTAGCGGTTGACGCTCTTTTATTGCGCTACTATGACATATAAGAAAAGGAAATAGAATATTGAGTAGGTACTACTTATGTAAGGAGAGGTACGTTTAGCAAAGGAATGTAGAGCGTGTGTTTATCTTTTTTGTCCCACTAATGGTGTTTTTCCGATTTTTCTAAAGTGTTGAATCACGAAAAATTTCCTTTGGAGAAGCGAATTTTACAATGTATGGATAATAAGAAGGACCTAACTCTTCACTTATTCCTTGGTTATTTTATCATACCTCTTTCTTAGTGTTTCATAGCTCAAGGCAAGAGTCTCCGAGGTGACAGTTACCGTGAATTGAATTGACTGTTACGCATAAGGCAAAAATATTCCAGCTACTTTATACACCTTCTAAGAGACAGTTTTTAATTGTGGTTAACTATGTAAAGATAGGAGGGAGAGTGTCTGAATTATGGCTATAAATATGAATAATTCATCTATGCTGCTATTATCCTAAACGTGTTCTAATCCTATTTTAATCATTCTTTCCCTGTTCCCAGTTATTTAGTTATGAAATATACATCTCTTCTGGAGCTTGATAGTAGAGTGGCTAGGAAGTTTGTTAAAAACTGTGGTTGAAGGTATTCCACGAACCAAAGTGTTCCTATTTCTCTTTACTTCCGTTATACCTTTAGACCCACTGGATTTAGAGGTTTGTATGGAGGGGATACCCTATTCTAACCGCGCACAGTCTGCTTCCTGTCCTAGAATTTTTTGAAAGGGTCTAGATTTGAGTGTTGACCAAAACCAAAAATCCTTTCAGCGCCCTTCTCCCTTATAGATGTATATACTAGAATAAAAGTTTTTTAAGGTTTATGCCTCCTTAGCTATTCTCCATAACCATACCCCCCCCCCAAAAAAAAAAAAATTCTTTGTTGTAGCTATTTTTTCCCATTTATCTGCAAGGGTGATGAAAATTGCCAAAAGTAAAATCCCTAGGGTAATTCATTTTTATATGTTCACATCCTAAATTTTTTATGAAATTTTCAGAATAGACTTCGTTTATTGAAATGTGGATGTACCGGCAGTTAGGTCTCATTCTCCATACCTTTTTTGAGAGCTTATTTTCCTATATTTCTCAACTCTTTGACTTTCTGAACAATGCATTGCGCGCGCCTTGTGTTGAATTTTGCTCACATAGGATTACAGGTATAACGCAAATTGAAAATTCTTCGGAGAGTAAAACATCAATGTTTGTGCATAACAAATTCGTATAATCGGTATGTCTATTTGCTTTTGTATTATCAGTGTTTAGTTTCTCATAATAATAAAAAGATTTGGTTCTTTTCAGCTTTTTTCGGGACTTCTATTCACAATGAAATTTATTGATAAAACTCTGTTCTGTATATGAATTTTCACCTTTTCGGCACAACAAACTTTTTTCTAATCCTTTTCTGTCCAGATTAATGGGAAATGGCTCGGGGACGCGCTGACCATATCAAATCTATTCATAATACGGAGTGTTCCTTTACTTCGGGATATTGATACTGCATGTATCAGGAAGATGATTACAAAACTCCATAAGTAGCTCGTGTTACTGAAATTTCTTCGTTGCAATTGTGCATAGTTTCTTCACAAAAATTTAAACTCCGTTCAATTACTTATATTTTAACCGAAAATTTCAACTCGGATAATAGCTAAAAAAAAAATTGGGCAATAATGTATTTACCCATAAACAGATAGATGCCTATTTTGGCCCTTTAAGAAAGTTCTCAACAATTAAATTTATAACTATAAGGTGTGTGCCAATTTCATTACTGTAATAAAATTAATTAACATATTCTTTAGTTCGATAGGCTCATTTTGTGTACACTTACTTAGTCAGTTTTCGATTATTCTCCGCTTTTAA
This sequence comes from Trachelipus rathkii, assembly GCA_015478945.1. Taxonomy (NCBI): domain Eukaryota; kingdom Metazoa; phylum Arthropoda; class Malacostraca; order Isopoda; family Trachelipodidae; genus Trachelipus; species Trachelipus rathkii. Next base: position 21,287 of record JABUQX010124235.1, on the reverse strand, counting down.
AACATAAATATTGCCAAAAAATATTATGTTATATAGAAGTTTATCATTAAATTAAAAGATTAAAATTGTAAAAAAAATTCTAAGGAGATCAACCTGGTGTGAATATTGCAAGCCATAGAAAATTAAAAAAGTTAATTTTTCTTCAATTATAGTTGTAAATGTTGCAGCTTGGTTAAACATACTTCTTATTTCTACTATGTGGAAAGGACCATAAACCATCTCTTGCAATGTCCGGAAGGTACAACATAACAATTTACTATCTTTTTGCTTGGTGAAACTCCCAATATAGTTCATAAGTGAAAAGAAAATGAATTTTTATATAAATAGTATGGCATCTTACGATTGGCATCAATGGTAAATGGTTGTTGGTTCATATACAATAACACTACGGTTAATAGTAGATTTTATTATACGAGATATATAGATATATTTTAATATATTTATTGAATATGTCGGGTAAAATCATTGGTGACATCCGTATAAAGGGAGTCTGTGGATCAATTTGTTATAACAATTAAAATGATATACCTAAGAATATAAGATCTAATGCGCCTAGCCTTCAATACGAAACTGATCCCGCTTTGCTCTCATCTACCGCCGCACTGTTTCTCTTTTGCCACTGCGGTTATCCATCTAAGGATTGTATATCGATGTTCGTAATATCCCTCTCAACCACGATCTAACTCGATTAGTTTCGAGAATATCTTTTTGTCTCCTGGTTTTTGCCCATTAGCCAACTTTACATTGTTTTCCCCGATAGCCACATATTATCATCAACTTTAGCATCAGCGGGTCATGGCTACAATAGTAAAAGTTAATATACCAGTACTATCTTTTGTTTTGGTACTCATATCTTCTTTGCGGTAATCGTTTCTGATATTCGTAGCGGCTATTTTATGTGAGAGTGTTTCGACGTCCTGCTCCAGCAGGGTTCTATTAGAATGGATGATGTATAAGTAAGGAATCCTTCTCGCTAAAATCTTACTGCAGAATATCTTCTTGTATTTTGTAGCCAAAATTATTAACAGTTTTGAGTGGGTATAAAGTTAGCAATTAATCAATTGGTCCAAACATTACATCAGAAAACAAAAATTACAAAATTATACCTTGCTATACATTTTTTAACCTATAGGAAGGGGAACACATTAAATATCCTGGAAATTTTTTTTAAGCAACTAGCCAAATGGTGTTCGTTCCATTCGTTATAAAACTAAACATTTTTAAATTAAAATTTTTTTTTCATTTATATTATTTAGGGCATGTTTCGGAAATATTATATTGCTTAGCGATTAACTCCATAGATCTTCATTATTCTTAACAGTGCTTTTTCAAGTTTTTTTTTTTTCTATATTATATTTTTTTTAATTTAATCATATATTATATATTATATATATACTGTGGTAATGAAATGTAATACTACTTTATCATTAAATGATATATATATATCCTATATACACGTCTATATATATATATATATATATATAACTTATATACGCTATATATATCATTTACCTAGGCTATATATATCACTTATATATATATATCATACCCCCCCCTATATATATATAATATATATATATATACCCTATCTATATACCTATTTGTGTTTACCTATTATATAAATATAAATATAAATATATTATACTATATAATATAAAATTATATACTATATACATATATACCGGGTTTGATATATAGTGTATATTATGTTTCATATGAGCATAATGGGAAATGACCTATCTTATATTTACGGTGTTTAATGGAAATATAACCTATATATATATAGTGATTTTTTATTATAGACTAGTCTCTCCAGGCCTTATATATATAAATTCTTGACCATATATTAATAGCCCTTGGCTAAGTCAAGTTTTTAATAAAACTTATTCTTTGGTACAAACTTATTTATATATAAGTGTAATAATAATATATAAAGTCTTTTGATATATATATGGGGGTTGTAGTCATTGGGTATACTCAAGGGATCGTAAAGACTACTATACGTATAGGTAGTATGAGTAGTAGGTAGTAGGTGAGTTATAAATATAAAAATAATATTTATATTATATATATATATACACCTCACCTCACCTCACTCACTCTCACCATATATTTTAATATAATATGAGCAGCTCGAAAATATTAGAGCCTAGGGCAAATACTTGATAAAATTTTCTTACGACTTTTTTCCGGTGTGATAACTCGGTGCGATGTCTCTAATAATCTTGCTCTGATCTTTAATTTACTTCCGTTATTTATATCATATATATATATTATATACTACTTTTATTAACAGATAACTTGACAATATATATATAATAATACTGATACTAAACTTGAGACGCTTGTATATATAGAGAGTACTCTCGGCTCTATACCGTATATACTTATATTGGATATATATATAAGTAGTATATAGAAAGTATAGTAGTATATATATATGTAATGGGTAATAACTCCCATATATGTAATAATGCCCTAATTTCAGTATCTATCTTATTAGTTTATTCTTGTATATCCTATTATATTTACTTCAAGTTTACTATGGTCCGGTCAGTCTCAGTTGTAATAAATGGTGCAATCTTATTATTATATGGTATAGATTTATGATATAAATCGCATAAGACTCATTTTTTTCCCAATTTCAGACGCTAACCAAACTGTAAGGCTATTTGCACCAAACATCTATTATCTCTTAATATTTGTATTATTTTACACAATGACAAATAGTCATACTTTCTTTTAGTGACGTAGGAGTTATTAATACAATTTCCTAATTAGAAGCAAGGTGTCCGAATCTTCTCACTTTGGAATATGTAACTTATAAACCTACGCTATGTATCAAAAACACATACGCTATATGTCAAATATTAATTTTTTTTTTCTCTTTCTCGCAGCCCGCCGCCAAGGATGACAGTCTTTGGTGCACGTCTCTATATCAATTTATCTGCGGAATTAAAAAGAAAATATTTATTATTTCTATTGCGATAGTTAACTTAATACATTTCTCGCCTTTTTCTACATGACTTAATAAATATCATTTAACGAACATACTCGCCACTTCTTCCTTCTCCATTTAGATTTATTAGGTCTTATTGTCAAGAGATATCTGTGTTATTACAGATACGCAGAGATACGCATGCATCGAGACTTTCGGTTAATATTTAAATCTCACATTCACATGCTAATTCTTTCGGAATAATTATGCTTAGGATTAATTAAAAAACTGAATTCATATTTAGGTGACCTCGCACGTTATTATTTATTACTCATTAGCTTTAGATGCATTATTGATTACGCCATTGTAGTGATTAGGTGAGTTATTCATGTCCTTTACTTAAATTCGATATTTTTCCTTATCGTTACTTCTATATTGACGTTTAGTACATTATCTTATAAGAATCACCGTCAATGAATAGCATACTCATATTTATAATTTTACCTCATCTATCGGATGTTTGAGTATCCAATCTTCTTATCTATTCCTCTTCATATTATCTCCTCTCTTATATACTTTTCTAATCATATATATTGTATTAATATATTTTCTTTATTTAATGATAAGTGAATAATGATATATATTATATTAATTAGTAGTATACGTTATTACTATTATATAATTTTAACATCAATCTCATTATATATCATGATATATTCTTATATATTTAATTAATTATTAATCTCACTCTACCATTACAAATAACTATTATCCAACTTACTGTGTTTAATGTAGTATATATAATACCACTAATCCATACTAATCTCAGTTAATCTAAGCCAATCTTATGTTATTGTTGGAAGTCTATGTATGGGTTAGAGTATATATTATATAATTATGATATATTATATAAGGAGAATCGAGTGAGCTAAAGTGGATACTTATATATATATTATATATATGGCCAAATAGAGAATGGTGTTTTTTGTGTACCTGGTTCATTCGCGTATCATCTTTATATTCTCAGTATAAATTACTATAATTTACTTCTATTTACTTTGTGAAATTCTATATATAGTAGTGAGTCTATTGCTAAAAATTATTTCTCATTCTATAGTCCATATATTTTAAGTAATAGTTTTCAATTTTAGTATACCTTCTTGTGGCTAAGCTTCCAAAACATATATTCTGTGTATATGTTGACCTTTGCCCTCTTCAGTGAATTTTAAAATATTATCTTCCTGCCCTAATTAATTATCTATTTCATTGAAGAAGACATAGTGAATAAATATTATATACCTCCGATCCTTTAACATATCCTCCGTTATCCCTTCCCAGATTGGGGTCGAGGTCTCGTTACAGAGCATGGATAGCACGGCATACGCAGAAAAGTAGTAGATGAGGAGAGAGAACATGGACAGCATAGTCAAAAGGAAAAGCACCCCCTGCATACCCTTAACTGCCAAATAACCTCCAATCGTCAACAATCAGAAAAATCCACCCTGAGGCTTCATGGGATGCGACGGAACCCTCACTGTGGGTGATTTCGTCGAAGATGTAAGTAGTTCATCCCTTGCCACGCTCAGGAGTGTCCAGAACACCTTCGATTCTGCCGCAGTCACAAACCCCCGCCATTCACTCCTGTTATGCACTATTCTTCTCGCTTCTGATCAACAACTCGCACACACTTTCTGCTCTTCATCTTTCGAGCGCAATTACTTCAATTTAATTCTGAGCTCATTACATAATTTTTATCCTCTTTCGGTTACTTTCCACGGTCGGTCGTTATTTCCAACCACCATCTCCCCCACTTATACATCCGTTTGTGTAACTCAACCAATATCTCTGGCACAACTTTTTCCCCATTTTCTTTCGCTAGTGAGCATTGTTCAATATGACCAAAAAATCTAAATGTTACTTCTCGCTTTATTCTGTCATTTACGTGCATCCCCTTCAATATGCAAATACACTCAATCTATAACCTCGCTCCAATTTCCATGCGTTCTCTCACTTGCTACATTTTATCAATTCTTCTCAACCTAACCTAACCATTCGCCCGTAAGATTTGTCCATCTGAACCACTTTGCAACGTGTTGGAATCGTTATACCTCTTATCATTACCATAGTTTCGACTACTAAAATTTACCCTAAGCAGATAACCTTTTCCTCATGCAAAAAACCCCTAGCCCACTCAAGGATTAGTCCCTTCACATCCACAAAGGATTTATTGCGCCAGCCATTTCCTCTGTCTTCATATTACATCTAGTATCAAACATTTAGCCACTCTTTCTCGTCCAACCTGCTCTGCTCATTCACTCAGTTAGCCTTTTCCATACTCATAGAACATACATAGTCAGTGAATACACTTAAGTTAGAATATTGTAACCCCTGACCCAGACCTCTTATTATATTTTCCAGTTGTCACTCACCCATGTCTAAACACAACTTAACACTAAGGACTCTTCTCATTCTCTACCAGTTATAAACTCCTATTACCTCGCTCTCATCGTACCATTCTTCCCTCTCTCACCACCCACACTCCCTCCATGTGGATAATAAATCCTCACACACACTCAACCAATACCGGCCAACATATCTTCTCCCTCAAACTCTCTTCAGATTCACCACACTAATAACAAAATCATCAGCATACAATAAGGAGGGCACCCTCCATACTACACTCTCTTCCACTTTCCATCAGTCTAACACTTTCCCCTGCCCTACTCACACCTCTAATTCTTTCAAAATAACCCCATCCATATTACAAATTAAATACCAAGTTGATGACATTTTAAAAACATGGGAGTTTTTTTCCGCTTTTATTTATATATATCATATTTCCAATTCACTGTGTGGACTTCCATTTGCAGTTTAATTTGTTTCTCTTTATAACACAGCGCTTCCAACTATTCGTGATACATACAGTGAGTCAACCAGCTTTTGATCCCATCAAAACGGCCTTACCACCAAACCATAATATCACCAACACCTAACACAGGGCTTCCCAGAATATATCTAGATTGTCTCCTGTGTCATGGACGCCCCTGTTTGCAAATCCATCAAAGTCTTCCAAATAACAATTTATCTCTCCGTCTCTCTCTCTCTCTCTCTCTCTCTCTCTTCTCTCTCTCTCTCTATCCCATCTTTGATCTTTCTCATACTAGCTCGATCTCTCTCTCTTCTCTCTCTCTCCCTACTTTCTCTACTCTCAATTGAGGTCTTAGACTCATTTGTTTTAACACTCGTATCTGATATTTGATTCGCACGAATCTTGGTTTCTACCACTTCCGATTACGTCCAGCGCGTATGTTTGTGCGAATAACCAGATTCACTCCTTCAGTCACCCTTGAGCGATATCCTTTTCAAGCAAAATACCAGAATATATCTTTCCCTACTCACAACTATACATATCAACTTCCTTAATTTGACCATTCGTTGAATATATATACTCTATTCATATTTCTTCTCAATATAATGATGGGCATATATATAAGTGAACAACAGAGGTATATATTATTAATTTCATATTCACTCCGAGTACCTTTATCTAGGGCACCGTTATACTACAGACATTAATATATATTAATCCCACTATAATGTAGTATATAGATATAGTAACATTAATTGTTATTGTTAACATCTGATATAGTCTTATAATTATGTGTTGGTCACAAAAATAAAGATAACTGTATTTGCTAGGGATTACTATTTATTATATCCATTATTCCACTGAAACAGTAATATCTCTTTCACAATATCTTCAGCAGGTATGGCTATGTGTGGCCATGAGGTCATCCTTAAACACCCTTTACTATAATTATATATAGTATATGTCATACCATCTATTTTACTAATATTACACTATATATATATATATATATATACCTATATACTATGTCCTTTTTATAATTCTTTTTTATATATTATATAGTGACAAATTGGCTAAATGAACTTTCTGGTATATCTGATTCCTGTCTAGAGAGAGAAAATATATGATTATTTTCCATAAACAACTAATTTAATTTCATGTCTCAACCTTTATCTATATATTTTACCATATCATAATTATAACTTATGTTTCATATCACTACCTTTTCTATATACTGACCCCATACTCCCCTCTTTTTAAATAAGTATAATACATCGTCCCTTTGTATATTTATACTCCTTAAATAAAAAAGGTCTTACTATTATATACTCACTCTCTAATGTAAAATATTCATATAACGAATCAGTATAGCAGTTATAACAATTTGTGAAAAATAAAAATATTTTCATTATTTTTTACAATATCTGTCAATATATATAAAATTAATATATTAGAGTTAAGATGTCATCTTTGCCTCTCTCTTTCACAATGATAACTCCAATCAAAATGTACAATGTATTATAACTTGCTTAAACCTAATATTCATGTAACTCATACGTTCGAAACATAATCATAGTGCGAGTCGGCTATTCTTACACTCCCTTATATACTTAATAATTATAATCACCTAATTCTTACTTATAACTTATTGATCTATACTTTATATACGTCATAGTGAACTCATGCATATGTTTACTCTCTTTACATATTAATATGTGACTTTGACTACCCTTAAATATATATATATATATATATTATATATGAGTATTAACTTCTGTACCTTTTTATAGTTCAAGATGGAACTTTTATAAGGTAGGTTTTAAATAGTAATCGAAAACATTCTTAATGATAAATTCTTTTATTCTTATAATGTTGACCTCTTCCCCTCAGTATATAATATATATATATAATTGAGATTACTATTTATATATGAGCAGGACCCCTATTCATCTCCACCGTTATTTATATTATATATATTATATTATTTATATATTTACAACATATAAATATACTATATATATATATATATATATATATAAGTGAATGGTTATATTAATAATATAATATATATATATATAATATATATTATATATATATAGTATATATATATATATATATATATATATTTATATACTTACTTACTTCTGCCCCTTGCCCACCTTCAATTGGGGGCCACACTGCTTCCAGGAAGCCGGCTGCCGCCTCTGGGCCCCTTGCTTTCCCAGGTCCAATGAAAAGATTGGGGTTATAGAGAAATCGGTTTGCGGGGGCGTCGAGAAGCAGGGGCACCTCAGAATGAAGTGCTCTATTGTGTCTTGGGCATTGTGACATCTAGCGCAAAAGTGGGAGGTGACGTGTCTAGTTTGATCTGTATTTTATTCAATTTTGCATGTACGAAGCTCTCTGGCTGTGATGGATGACGCTTGATCTGCTCCGTAGGCGAGGTCTCCGATTTGGCTTCTTCTGGAGAACACCGTTTCTTCTCTAGGGGAGAGGTTTTACTGTGGGGCTTTCGGGCCTCTTGTTAAAAAATCTTTAGCAATTGTTCATCCTTCGTTCCAGGAAACCGCCATTTTCTTTAGAAGGTAAATACGCTGCTAGCTGAGTGTTAGTATGATGTGTTTTGAACTGAGAGTTAATTGCTGTCAATCCATGGCCTCTTCTTGCGAGGAGGGGAGGGAGAGGAAATATTCATTTCCTTCTCGAGTGCTGTGTGTTTCTCTCGCCCTTTTGAGCTGGGTTGAAGAAGGGGGGGATTTTAGTCTTTGTCGGGTGGTGGGTGGGAGAGGAATTTGGTTGGGCAGGGGCTGGGAATGGATTACGTGTGATTTTCTGAGAGTTCGAAAATTATGACTTGTTCTCCCACCAATTGGTTCTTACATTTGCGTGGAGATGGGTACGAGGGATGTGCATATAGCTTACATCGTTGTTACGAATGTTGGAAAGGATTGGGGTGGCCTTTTTGTTGCACCTGGAGCCTGGTTAATCTCTCTGAGGGGCTGTATTTGCTAACCAATTTGCTCCAATTTATTTGTGTTCGATTTTGAGAGTGCCTATGCGGGAAACCGAGTGCTGAGTTAGGGCATTTACCAAATTTAGTTTAAAGTTGCTATGAGGAGTTGTTTATAAGTTGTTGGTGAGTGAGGGTGTTGTCCTGTCGGCCTCTCGCAAGATTTTGTGTGGCATTGACCGAGTAGGGTTTTGACGGAGGTGTTATGTTTTTCGTTTGGGTTGAGAAGTGATTTGGTCGATGCTGCCGAGATGAGGCGGACAACGATCTCATTGTGAGTTGTGCATTAGGTGAAGTCCTAGTATTTTGGAGTATCTGGTTCCTTAACGGAAGGAGGTTTGTTTTCAGGGTGATGGCAGCACCCCGTATTAGCGCATATTGGAGGCGAGATTGGGGTGACGGTCTCAAGCTGGTCTTAAAACAAGCCAGGTCGATGAGCGTATTTAAAGGGGCGAGATGCTGTCATTTCTGTTGGAGCTCTACACCAATTTTTTCTAATAGATGTAAATATTCTTTGGGTCATCGTCTGTCGCTGGCTATGTTTACGTCTGCCGGTGCTCTCTGGGAAATAAAGACGATGTTCGTCCTGCGTAAGTGTATATTGATATGTGGGTGGAGGGTATCATCTGAGATGGTCGTTGGGGCTATAATACTGTGCTAAATCTGCTGTGAGAGTGGATGGGGTGATACTTAAGTTAAACAAATTTACAGAGCCCGAGAGAATGGCGCCCTGTTGGACGCCATTTTGTAATTGATAGAATCGGAGAGGTTGTTTTTGTATAAGACCTTAGCGAGCGGTTGGTGAGGAAATTGAGAGCCATTTTTTGTCATTATTTTTAAGGGGAGTGGAGGACTGTTTTTAGACCCAAATATAGCGATGTGTTGTGGGGATCCGGCGCTAAATCAGAACTCGACTTTCTTTTATTATTTTATGTGTCTCTATGTTGTGCGTTCTCGTGCACAGTAACTACATACTTTGGCTTATAAGGCGGGAAAATGGCTTGGTACTTGTGTTGAAAGCCATTTACGATTGACAACTAGACTCTAAGATATGTACGGTTGAGGTGATTGGTGAACAGGGCACCATAGTTCAGGCTGCAGGGTTTTATGAGTGGTTGTTTTAAATTCCGCTGTTGGAATCTGGAAGAGTAATGGGGTTGGAAATTTTGGTTTTAGTTAATTTTTAAAGTAATTTTTACTAAAGGAGCAAAGCAGAGAGATTGGGCGGTAGGAGGAGGGGAGTTGGGGTGGGGTCTTTTTTGGTTTGAGTTTTGGAATTATGAATGCTTGCTTCCAGATTGGGGGTATGTAGTTGAGCTGCCGATGTTTATTTAAAGATTTCTGGATTAGGAGGATTGCTTTTTTTCCAAGGTGTTTTAAGTGTAGGTTGGATATTGAGGTCTGGACCTGTCGCTGTTGGAATTTTTGAGGGTTTTAATGGCTTCTATTGTTCATGTTGGTTGCTGAAGGGGGTATGAGGTGTGTAGCCATTCACCATTCCCGGATCATAGATTCGAGCAGATTTACTGAACGTTGTGTTTTTGTTATTTTCCTGTTATCGGGGTTGAGTTGGTTTTCCAGAGATGTTGGCATAATGTTTAGGAGGAGCTGTCTGATTGTGTTGATTCTTGGGGCAAATGTCGTGGTGCAAATTTTCCACACGGGTTTTCGTTTTCGTGGCGCTAACGCATGTTGCAAGGATTCGTTTGGTGCAGGAAATTGTGCTTCGCTTCTTCACGTGGGGTTGTTTTGCAGAGTTGTTTTAATTTTTTAATGGGACTCTTGCCAGGTTTTCTGAACCACGTTTTTCTGAGGTACTCTATAGCACGTGGGAGATGTTATGTTGCTACTGATTCTGAACAACTTATTTGCATGTAGACTACGCTGGTTGGTGTGTTAGTGTCGATGCGTTGCGCGATTGACTTTTTTGAGTGTGTTTTTTACGTGTTCTGTTATCTTTGCTTTGTAGAAATCTGTGTGTGGCGGGTGTTACGGGTTTGAGTTTTCCGAAGGGAGTTCTTTGTTTAATGAGATTGTGGATCTCAGGTTGAGGTTTGGGGGTCTTGAATTATTGCAATATATTCCTGTGGTGCCTTCCTTTTGTGGTCCTATCTATTAGTTGAATTAGTATGCTGGAAGTTTGAGATGGAGTCTCGCTATTTGTTTAACAAGAGTGCGATTCTATATGGCACGGAGTGGATGTTTAGCGGAGTTTTGCCTCTTGCGTCCATTTGTATAGACTTAGGGTTAATACTGGGTTTTCAACATATGGCACGCTGATCAATCGCCGTTACCCATGGTGAGAGGAAATGCCGGGCCAGTTTGCTTTTCTCTCTTTCAATCTATGCTTTAGTGATACCTGTGTCCGAAGGGAAGGTGGTGTCTACTTCTCTTTTTGGTGGGGTTTCCTCGGGGGGACGTCTCTAGAGAAATCGACGACATTATTGCCAAGGTCCAGCTCCCGCCCATGTCATATAACCGCTCTCCATATAACAGGTGTTCTCTCAGGTGTTTAAGACCTCCGCCGGCGCATTGTAGGAGGAGGGCGGAACAGAATATAGTTGGATTCGTCTGGTGTGGACAGTGTTAGCGGGATATTTTGTTTATACATTGTGATTTTGAGGCTAGAGGTCGATTTCAGAGGTTGGGGGAGAGTTGTTATGGAGAGTTACGGCAATATCTTTGAGGCCTCTCTCAAGTGTACGTTTTACGGATAAATTGTGTTGCACTTTCTGAGTGATGTCGAGGCTTTATAAGCCCGGTAATCTTTGTTTACCATGCTGTGTCGCGTGGGCGTTGGTAGAAATATCGCCTCCTGAGGTTATGAGTGTCCTTTGGGTATTCTGGTGGTGGGTATATTTTGATAGTCGGGGGCTGTGAGGGTTGTTTGGGAGGGTGAGTTTGAGCATTGGAGGTGGTGGTTTGAGCGCAGAATATACTATCTTAGATTGAAGAGTTTTTTATAAGAGAATAACGGTCTTGAATTTGTGACAGAGGACCGCGTGTGATCGGAATAGGCTTATCACCGATTGGGGATTTATCAGTGCTTCTGGAAACAAAATGGAGGTGCGTTAGTTGTATTGTGGTAAGTGATTGTTGTTATGGAACAGTGTCTTAAAGTAGGAGAGTGTATGTGAGAGTCGTGGATTTCATCTCGTACACGAGCGGAGTAGATGGGCGGGTCATTAATCCAATATGACAATTCTCGTGTGGTGTGTTGCTTGTGGTCGTTTTTAAGTGGGAGGGGAGGTACTTCTTGGATGATGGCTTATTGTGGGATTGTTATATTTTTTAAGGAAAGGGTTGGTAGTTTAAGTTCTATAGCTTATTGAGTATTAAATACCCGGTCTCTAATAGGGTTAATTGTAATGAGGTGTTAAGTTTTACGCCGCGGGTGCGTGGTTTTATAATATGTAGAATGGAGTGTAGTGCCAAGGATTTTTGCATTGAGATAGTAGGAGAAGAGAGATTATACAATGTGTAGATTTGCCAACAGGTTTTTCTGGGTTATTTCTGGGGATTAGAGAAAGTGTGGGGTCAGTTTACAATTGCTGCCGGCCAGTGTGCATACCAAGACTCAATCCGGCAAAACCCTTTCACCATTTGTGTATGCATGTATGTGTAATCCAACTCAGCCGCTTGTTGATTCATGCAAAATTTATACTTTCGTGTGAGTACACTGCGGTAGGATTAGTCAGTGCCCCTCAGTAACATCTAGGGACCCTGGGTTTTCTCTCGAAGCGAGATACACTCCCGACCGAAGGAGAAGCCAGTCCCTTCACCCTAAGGAAGAGTCCTAATGGATAAACAGACCAGAAGAGATAGATTCAGATATAAGTGTTCCATTCGAGTGGAAGAGCTAATAGAGTACCCGCACACAGAACATATTACACAAAGAGATAGTGTAGTTTGATGGAAGCACTAGCCCTGGGCCCGGCGTCAGCCGATTGGCTATCCACTTTATCAGATGACCTTCCCTGCGTGGAGGGGGGGGCCTAAATGTAAAGTATCTGTGGGATGTGTGTTTCTTGCTGATGTCCCCCCCGGCCCTTTGCAGACAATAAGTTTATTCTTTTTTCTCCTAAGCGTACTGACAAAAGCGCGCGCGCTTGACCTCGGTTTGCAGAGTGCCATTCCATCACATTATATATATTTATGTATATTATGAACACTCTCAACTGGTAATAACCTATTGCTATATATACTTTAACTTGGTTATAAATGGTAGGTAATACTAACTATATATCCTAAATACAAATGCTCGTCTCATATTTATCTTTCAAGGTAATATATATATATAGATTATATGTAGTTTCACTATTATTACTATATTACTATATTAACTTTACCTCAGTTGGAGAGAAGGTTTCTCCTTATCTTTAAATATCATTATTAAAAAAAAAAAGCGCGATATTTGATTCCATTCACAATATACTATTAATATTTCTAATTATATGTTCTTTTTATCTACAATTTTCTTCCTTCATTCACAAACGAACTACCTTCAATATTAATAAGTTAGTAATGAAATGATAATGGATTAATGAAAGATAATGATTCTGTTAGTATATAAGATACAAGATACAAGATAAAAGATAAAATAAAGAAGATAAAAGTTAAAAGATAATAAAATAATAGACTAAATAAAATTAAATATAATAATATAATAATAATAATAATAATAATAATAATGAATAATAGTAATGTAAGGTAATGTAATCTAATGAGTAATATAATTAATAATAATAACAATAATAATAATTAATTAATAATAATAATGCATAATAATTAATAATAATAATAACAAAAATTATAGATAATTATTGATAATTATGATAATTATGATAGCAATTAATAATAATAATAATAATGAATAATAGATAAATAAATAATAATCAATTAATAATAATAATATAATATAGTGAGATAAATAATAATCAATAATAAATTAATAATAATTAATAATAATAGTGATGATATTTGATGATTATAATAACGGTATTAATAATAATAATAGTAAATATAATAATAATTAATAATATAATAAATATTATTTAATAATAATACTAATCCCATCAATTAATATAATACATACATAATAATAATACATAATAAATGATAGGTTCATACATAATAATAAAAAATAATAAATAATAATAATAATCACATAATAATAATACACAATATAATACTTCATAATAATAATAATAATAATAATTAATAATTAATAATAATAATATAATAATAATAATAATTAATAATAATAATAATAATATCAATACGTTAATAATGAGATAATAATAATAGAATATTGTATAACTAAAAGCAGTTGTTCATTAATAATTATATATAAATATTTAACTAGACATTGTAATACAGCCAGATATTATGTGAAAACAGTTTTAAAACCAATAATGCTATGCCAAAATTCGTCTTTCATAAAAACTTGATAAGATAATGAGATATAGGTACGTATAATAAAAGTGTTATAATTAGAATATTATACAGGAGAGCATCTTTACGGAAAAATATACAATTATTATTTTTTTTGAAAACATCAGCTTTTCTTTATCATGTTTTTTTTTGTTTCTCTCGAGAAAAGGAATCCATTTGTGGTCTATTTTTCTCTTTTTTTTCTCTCACCCTTATTCTCTCCATATTTTGTCATTTTATCTCAATTGTTATGGAAATGGACTATACAGACTCGCAATTCGATCTTAGTCTCGCCCATACCCTCCGCTGCGCTCGCTGCTTTTCTGCTCTCAAGTGTCCTATCTCGCTTCTCTTTACTCTCTCCCCTGAAACGCTCGACATGTCGTCTTTAAATGTGGGATACTCTCCTTACTTCTATTTCAATAACCTGGGCTTACAAGCTTTTAAGCTATTTTTGAGACATATTCTCTACTATCTAATTAGCCTCCTTATTGCGTGCTATAATTCTTTTTTCTTCTTTTTTATATATAGCTATATATACTATATATTATATATATATATATATATAATATAAGCATATATATAGTCTAATCTAATGCGCATATCTACCTCTATCCTTCTATATTCTTTCCCTCAATACTATCTATTCTTATCTATCGTCATCTAAGTGCGCTAATGCTTAATCCTTCTGTATTATTAGCTTTACTTAGCGCTATGAGCTTTCTTATATTTAGTATCTAGGATCCTACCAATCCTATTTACTTTTCAATGTGATCACTATATATAATTATATATATAAGCCTATAGGGGATACACAACATATAATTATTTTCGAAAGAAAAGAAGCCTCTTGCAATTCCCTACTATCTGCCATACATTTTATCTAAATGATATATATACTCTCTATATTATATATATATTAATAAAGTATGATGAAGACTTCGTTAGGGTCGCCTTTGAAAGTTTTGTTTTTAGATTACTTAATATGAATAAAAAATCCATCTATTTCCATCATTTCGTTTCGGTTGACTTACCCACTCGCTCAAAAACACTAACACTTTACATCATAAAGAATTATTACTCCCACCTCCTACCTTTACACTAAAGATATGAGGCATCAAATTTGTATAATGTTTGGTAACGCTGAAACTAGCCTTTGCACTTTATAAATTCGATGATGTGCCATCTATTGATGCAGTAATTCGGTGGACAGAATGTGATTTAAAGAGAGTTAGAGGGTTGTTGTGTTGTTGCAAAGATGCATTATCTCAACCCAGAGAATGTCTAGATTGTTGCAAAACTCGATAGTCTCAATCAGAAAATTTCTGGATTGTCGCAAAAATCGATAGCCTCAACAAAGAAAATATCTGGATTGTTGCAAAATCGAGTCTCAACAGAGAAAATGTCTGGATTGTTGCAAAAATCGAGTCTGAATGATATGATAAAAGTTTCTGAGTAAATTCCCAATCATATAATAAAGTTTATGAATTAATTCTGAATCATATAATAACGTTTCTGAGTAAATTCCCAATCATATAATAAAGTTTATGAATGAATTCTGAATCATATAATAACGTTTGTGAATAAATTACGAATCATATAATAGTTTCTAAATGAATTTTGAGTCATATAATAAAGTTTCTGAAGGAATTTTGAATCGTATAATAGTTTCTGAATGAATTCTGATTGATATAAGTTGCTGAATGAATTCTAAATTATCTAATTAAGTTCTAGAATGAATCATATAATAAAGCTTCTGAAAGAATTTTTGAATCATTTAATAAAGTTTATGAAAGAATTCTGAATCATACCAACCCGAAGAGTGATTGGGTTTGTTACAATAATCCATCGTCTCAATCCAGAGCGTAGTTGAGTTGTTGCAATTATCCATCTTCCGAGCCCAGAGAATGGTTGAGTTGTTGCAAATTATATCGTCTCAACCCAGAGAGTGGTAGAGTCGTTTGGAAAAAGGCATCGTACCAAGACCAGGGTGTTGATGAGTTGTTGCAAAAATCCAACGTCTCAACCCAGAGAATGATCGGGAAGTTACAAATATCCATCGTCTCAACCCATCATAGAAAAGCTAAATAAATTTGAATTTATTTTATATATCCGAAGCTTACTTCACACAAGGTAGAACAAACGTTTTTAAATGGATTTAACAACAAGGCTGGTCCGGTGATGTTTCACATTAGTATGGCTCAACAGGAATTTCTTTAACCATTTTCGTGCGAACCAATTAAAAAACAATGAGAGACTAAAAACACTAAACATCATAATTCAATTACTTAATAAATATAAATTTCAAAAATAAAATAAAAATAAAAACATAGAAAGATAAAACTTGGAATACACCTTTTTAATTATAAACTGAAATAAGCTTAAAAATAAAACGTTAAATAGATAGATTAATATATATTGAATAAACTAAAAAAAAGCTTGAATAAGCTTGAGTAATCTTGAATAAATTTGAATAAACTTAAATAACCTTAAAAAATACTTGAATAAGCTTTAAAAACCTTGAATAAACTTAAATAAACTGAAATAAACTAAAAAAAATACTTTTATAAGCTTGAGTAACCTTGAATAAACTGAAATAAACTAAAAAACTACTTTTATAACCTTGAATAAACTTGAATAAACTTAAGTAAACTTGAATAAACTGACATTAAACTCAAAATGATGTCTTGGATGCTCAACAATCGTGTAATTTACTGCTTATGCCAATATGTCATATTAAGAACCGCAAACAATACTTTCAATAAATAAAATTTAAATACACAAAGTAATATTAAAATTTTATACGTACATAGAAAGCCAATTATAATGACAGGGATTCCCCAAGCTATATCCCAATAACTTACCCTCGTGAATTATATTTTATTTGGTGAAATAGTTATTAATCAGGAATACGTAGGTTTTCTAAATACTGAAGTTTCTAAATACTAAATATATATATATGATGACTTGACGTTAGAAAGTATTTTAAAAAGTTTTCTTTTATTTTTGAAATTAATTTGATGATAACTATTTATTTCGCCAAATTTTATGTATTAATTCAATTATTAGCTTATAAAAACACTTGATTTCTCAACATTGTCAACATTATTTTATTAATTTTGTTTTAAAAAGATATTGTTTGTTATATAATTATTTTATTATTTATATTATTAAACATATTTATAAAATCGATGTTAAAACAATTTCAATACTCTAAATTCACACAAACCGAGAGTGATCCAAGATATAGTCGATTCATGAAAGACAATCTATCCACATTGCCCACCACTATAATGAATAAGTATATCGCGACAATTAAAAGGCTAGCATCTTGTAAATAGAGGATTATTCTTATATTTTTGTTTCAATTTTGCGATTATGACTTTCTAGAATAGTGTTTATTGTAATTAATTTATACTCAAATATATTCATTTGGCTGTCAACTATGTCGCACAATAAATATCGAGTCCACTCATATATATTAAACGTGTGTAATAGTACAAGTTATTGATATGGATTTGCAATATTAGTATAAACGAATCGTTTCGCATATTAAATATTTAATTATGGTCTCAATAAACAATCAAAGAGGCTAAGCCCTCGAGCATAGACCTCTTCTCCGCAGCTGCTCAGGCGACCCCGTCGCCCTCTTTAAGAAGTATAAAAATAAATATATCTATATAAAAAACTGATAATCATAATTCCTTTATAGGCCAGGTACTTTCCAAAATAGCAGCTTTTTTTACAGAGAATATTATAATATCCTACAATAATATATATATATATACCTAATCTCGTAATCCAACTTTTATATTTTAATAGATTTATAATGCTCGCCAAAAACCAGTGCTCATTATATAGATTAATCGCATGTAGAGGTTTCATTCTTAATCGAATATCGAAATACTAAAGCTGGCAGTTAAATCCCTCGCGAGTGAAGATTTGAATTAGTTAGCAAGGTAGTTAAGGAGGATGAGAAAAATCTTATATATATAGTATATATATATATATATATATATATTATTATATATATATATATATATAGTTTTAACGGTACTTATATATATATATATTATATATCTAATGTATATATATATATAGTGTACTAATATATAAAATATTATAATATTACTCTCTGAATTGTTTGAACTTAACATATATCATACCAACGTAAATGATTATAATATCCACAAATATATATTCCATATTCTACTCCATACTAATAGATACCTCCTTTCTAAGTGGTATAACATAACTCGGATTTTATATAATATATATTGATTCGAGAAGCGTCTTGAATGTTTTCAAAAAGGTAAAGAAATGGTTGAATATTTCCGTTATATATTTCATTTCTAATTATAATATCCTTTTTTATATATACGTTCTGATCGAAGTTGCAGTTGAAGACTTCAATTATGAATAATCAATATGTCTTTAAGACTCTAAAAAATATATTACTACTTGATTAATTTAAATAAACAAAGGAAAATAAAATATAACCTTTATGGGATAACACTCAAGTAATAAATATTATTATACTATCTTTTGCGTCCTGCAAATTGTATATTTATGAGTTGTGTAGAGAGGAGGGAGAATTGAGATAACTAAATTTTTGTTTTATAATTTTAAATATATTAATTATAGCATGAATTCTTGGAAATATATATTCAAAATAATTCAAGCGTCTCATTAGTAGTGCCAGAAGCGTCTTTATCGTTATTTACTTTTTTAAACTCCTGTCTCAGTTTGAATATTTAGGAAAAAACATATAGAACAATTATGATTAAATTATAGTGAGTTATGATACTCATAGTTGCCGGTGATTCAGCAGAAATGTTGCTTAGTTACGTTAGTTTAGATTCAGTATCTCAGTGTCTGGAAAACTCTTTTACTCTTTTTATCGGCAACTATCCTTCTTATTACAGCCGTTTTGAAGGCGCTTGAATATCTAGCGAAACTTTATCCTTTATAAGAATGACCTCTATTGTGTTAAGCATAAAAAATATTTGTAGGTTGTATTGGAAAATTTTAATAAAAATTACTATTTCGTCGGTGAAAGCATCTTATAAATAGCCTATATTATATATATATATATTAATATATATATATATATATAGCCCTATAAAATATAATATACTATACTATATATACCCTTATACCCTCATATAAAACCCTAATTTTAGTAATTTATATTAGTTATGCTATGATTGTTTACTCCTGAGAGTACCCCTAGGTAAGAATATTACACCAACCAAAGCTTTTGTCGCCCAGACAGTGGCCGAGCCAAACATGTGGCAAAACCTACAATAAAATAATAATCCATGATATGAAATAGCTAACTTTGAGATCGCACGATAGACAGAAAATCTTTAGATAGATATATATATATATATAATTAATATATATATATATTACTATAATATATTATATATATTGATTTCAATTCTATATCGATAGATATATATAATTATATATATTAATATATATATATATATTAATATATATATAGTATATATTAATATTAACTATATATTATATATATTATATATATATATATATTTATATATATATATAAATAATAAAAAGAATTGATAAAAAATTGAAATATTTTAGTTGCTTTCTTCTGTATTTCTTTTTCTTTTCTTTTTCTTTTTTCTTTTATATTCTGATTTTCTTACTGCTAACAGCGCCAACTTCGATTTCCTCTTCTTGTGATTATCGTCTTCTCTTCTTTCATTCTTCTTCTTCTTCTTCTTTCTTTCTTCTTTCTTCTTTACTTCTTCTTCTTATCTTTCTTCTTCTTTCTATCTTTCTTCTTCTTCTTCTTCTTCTTTCTTCTTCTTCTTTCTTCTTCTTTACTTCTTCTTCTTCTCTTCTTTTCTATACTTCTATCTTCTTCTTCTTCTTCTTCTTCTTCTTCTTACTTTCTTCTCTATACTTTTCTTCTTCTTGCTTCTATCTTCTTATCTTTCATATCCTATCTTCTTTCTTTCTACTCTTCTCTTACATTCGTTCTGTCTTCTTCTTCTTCTTACTTCTCTCTTATTGCTGTCTTACCTTAAGGAAACAACATTATTTGTTAATTTGTGGATAAATAGGAACAGACTCCCGCTAGGTGTGTATTATATTCACAAAAGCTCCCATAGAGACTTAAAAGTATAGACATACCTTTAGATTACTTTTGATATTCCTTAATCCTCTAAACAAACTCCTAATACTAGATCTAAAATATACATCCCTCCTTCCTATGAAATGGAATAAAGAGTAAGAAGAAGGTGAGCTAGAAAGATAATGAGAAATTAGAGTCTTTGATAGTAAAAATAAATATTACTAAAATAAACTGAGTTAATAATAATAATTATATATATATAAATATAATAAATAATTAAACAAATAAAAATCATTATATAAAACAATTAAATAATAAATAATAATTAAAATATATACATGAGTAATTGATGCTCTGGATAATGATAATAATATAATAATAATATTTAATAAAATAAAATAATAATTAATATATCATATATATAATCATAATATATCATAATATAAAATAATTCTCACTCATCTCTCTTATATTTTGACATTAAAAGAGCCAATTTTATTTTGAGTGTATATCTACGAATTTTCTTAAAAATTTTATGCTGATTAGAAAGCGCCACGGAAATTTCGAGGACTTAATTCATTTGCTTAAAGTGGTATAAGTGTTTCTCAGGTAGTAAGTTATAGGTTATAGTATATAGTAGTGAGTATATAGTATATAGTAGATATATATAATATATATTATATATGGATTATAAGTTATAATCCTTAATAAATCATACTTGAAAATTTATTAAATATATCATAATTTAAAATTTATAATTATAAAATGTCGTAATAATATATATATTTAGTCTCAATGGTATGATACAATACACTCCTCAATATTACTATAAGTAACCTAGACTGTGTAGTATTTACTTTATACCCGTATTTTAACTCTTAAATACACATAAATTGATATATATATGTGTGTGTGTTGTGTGTGTAGG
>JABUQX010124234.1:27500-37623 GCA_015478945.1 Trachelipus rathkii | reverse complement strand
ATAGAAAGCATATGCTACAGCATCATCATCATCATTCATCATCATCATCATCATCATCATGCATCATCATTCATCATTCATCATATATATCTTAATTCATCATCATCATTATTATTATTATTATTATTATTATTATTTATTATTATT
Source organism: Trachelipus rathkii (assembly GCA_015478945.1). Lineage (NCBI taxonomy): Eukaryota > Metazoa > Arthropoda > Malacostraca > Isopoda > Trachelipodidae > Trachelipus > Trachelipus rathkii. Next base: position 37,476 of record JABUQX010124234.1, on the reverse strand, counting down.
ATTATTATATATTATTATTATTATATTATTATTTTTATTATTATTTATTATTATTATTTTTATTATTATTATTATTATTATTATATTATTGTTATTTATTATTATTATTTTATTATTATTATTATTATTATGTATTATTATATTATTATTATTACTTAAAAATAATTGTCTCAAACTTTTTGGTTACTTCAAATTTTTTTAGTTAAAATATATATATATATATATATATAATATAATATATATATATATATATATATATATATATATATATATATATATATATATATAATATATTTATATATATATATATATATATATTATATATGTATATATTATATACTTTAAAAAATATATATATAATTAATATATATATAAAAAAAGAAATTGCAATAATCTCTTAATAAGATTTCTATTTTAAACACATCCTGATATTTTCACCATGCTGGGATCGATCCTGACCCTAGGCAGATGAGCGTGCAAGTGGATTTTGACCACTACGCCATTGACGTCATGGTTAAACACTTGCACGCTCATCTGCTAGGGTCCAAGATCGTATCCCAGCATGGTGAAATAATCATGGGGTATTTACAAATATATATATATATATATATATAATATATATATATATAATATATATATATATAATATATATATTATATAATATATATATATATATATATATATATATATGATATATAGTATATAGCTCGCTTTTCATATGAATATATACTATATATATATATATATTATATAATATATATAGTATATACATATATATATATATATATATATATATATATTATATATAAGTATACCTACTATACATATCCATATATATATCATATATATATACTATATATTATATATAATAATATATATATATACTATATATATCATATATAATATATATATTATATATATTATATAAATGTTGTGTGTGTGGTGTGTGTGTGTGTGTGCGCGTGTCGGTGTGAATTTCGACCCGTCGTCGAATGTTGACGCAGTGTAAACCAGACGCGGAAGCGGTAAAACAGAAAATCCAGAAGAGAGATTGGAATGAACAAGAAAAGCTTTAAACTATATTTTTAAAAGAAGAAAATCTGAAAAGTCTACTCTAGACAGTTGGTCTGACCATATTTTCAGAATGATTGAATTGAATTAAATAGTTTGGTAGCAATACACACTTAAAAGAAAAATAATCCTCCATTTATTTTTAAAAGGTTAAGAATGTTTAACCTTTTCGTTCGATTTTATTTGAAGCTCCTGGATGGCAGGAGCCTTACAAAAAATTTTTAACATCATATCTTTTGGTAATTTTGAAAAATTGAGTATAAAAATTAAATTGAAAAGAAGAAATTTGGAATATTAAATTGTAGGAGGTGAAAGCGGCCGATTCGTTTGAAGTAAATTTTCAAAATTCTCTTCCTCTGGTGGCCAATGGGCTGAAAACATCCTTCTTACCATATTGTTCGTTTTTCGTGAACTGGTGCGTGATATCTTATTTAAGTATTTATCACCACCAGACACACCTGCACCAATGCAAGGAAATTGTGATATATATACTATATATACCTGTCAAGACCTTTAGAATATAAAGACCTATATATATATATATATATAATACTAACTTTTATATATATAAAATATGATATATATATTATATATTATATATATATATAATATATATATATATATATTATATGCCAAACTATACATTATCCTCGCCAGATATCTCGAAAACTACGATATGTAAAAGAAAACCAATAATGTATTTGGAATCGGCGTATGAAAATTAGTATGGGAATGTTGAAAAAAAAATTAAAAATTAGGTTAAAAATTTAGGTTAAAAATTTCACCAGCACTCACGCCATCTACGTATCATAGAGTTGTGGTGGTGTGTGTGTGTGTGTGTGTGTGTGTTGTGTGTGTGTGTGTGTGGGGTGTGTAGGTGTGTGTATGTATGTGTGTTCCCTTATACCATTGAAAGGAGAATCTTGGAAGGGCTCATGTCTGAGAGATTTTGGGGGAAGGTGAGAACTCGTCTTCTGATTGGCTAAATTTTTTTGCCGGAGGAAAAAAAATCAACATGTACACTTTCTTAACATTTTATATAATTTAAATTTTTTTTATTTAAGATTTAAAATCATGAAAAATAACGTTTTCCATTACTAAATTTTTACGAAGATTCCAAATATGTACTTGTTTCTGATTCAAAGTTGTACTTTTTCAAGATACTATTCCCTGCCTAATATATAGTTTCACCAAGGATGAATAGCAGAAGCAGGGCCGAGAAATCAAAGAGACTTTCAAAGTTCATTTAAAGTGAAAGTTTGATAAATAGGTATAGTATATAAAAATCGTGGTATAAAGGTAATACAAAATTTTATGAAAAAAAAATCATAAATTAATTATTTCCTTATATTTTATCTTACGTTGCAAGGTGTACAATTTGTTTATTTATCTTAATGCTTAACCCTAATTTTTTTCCAGTTTTCTTTTTTCTTTAATGGAAAACTGGAATACTATATATATACTAATATTTATATATATACTAATATATATATTAGTAATATATATTATATATATATATAATATATATATATATATATATATATATTAATAGTTAGCTATATATATATGTTTTCTATAAAAACATTTATACGATTCATTAGGTAATTGAAATTTTCATATATTGTGTGGAGTGTCGCAAAAATATATTTCTCGTGCAAAAGAGAATAAATTTTAAACTATATATTAATATATATATATATATATACTATATAATATTATATATATATATAAATATATATATATTTATATATATCATATATATATATATATTATATATATATATATATATATATATATATATATATATAGGTGAGGTATATATATAGTTTTTGATATATTTTCGTTAGCTTCAATTTTTAGGGGTCAGCCGACGGGGGACAGAGGGTATTTCCTTATCGCTTTTAAATAATAAAGGTAAATTGATATCACATATATATATATATATAAGGGACCCATATAACTATCGAAAAAATCGATATGGCAATCGATATATATTGTCTCCTCAAAACGGAAAAGATCCTATATATATATAGACTATAATATATATTATACTATACTATATATACACTATATATATATATATACTAATATATAGTATATATATATATATATATATAGTATATATATACTATATATATATATATATATATATATAATATGGTTTTTCATATATTTTCCGTTAACTTCAATTTTAGGGCGCTTCGAGCCGACGGAAGAGAGGGGGGGACGAAAAGTCCCCCCGTCGTCCTCCGGGAGGCGAGAGACCCCCGACTCATTATATCTTCGCGGTCTTCCCTATGGTATTCCTTTTCGTTTTAAATAATAAAGTCAAATTGATATTCTTTCATTATTCTTAGGACCCATATAACTATTTGAAAAAATTCGATATTGACAATGGATTAACTCTTGTCTCCTCAAAAACAGAACATGATCCTGTATATATATATATATATATTATATATATATATAAAATATATATATATTATATTATATATTTATATATATATATATATATATATATATATATATATATATATATATATATATATATTTCAGTTTTCCATTAAAGAAAAAAGAAAACTGAAATATTTATTTCAGTTTCCCAATAAATAACAAAGAAAATTGAAAAAATTGTACACCTTGCCAGACGTAAGATAAATATAAAAATTAATTTATGATTTTTTTTTTCATAAAATTTTTATTACTTTATACCACGATTTTTATATACTATACCTATTTATCAAAATTTTACTTTAAATTCAAACTTTATTTACTTTATTTCTCGCCCCTCTTCTGGCTATTTCACCCATATATATATTACTATATATATATTTAAATACTATAATATATATATTATATATATAGAAATATATATATATATAATATATATCACCTCTATACATATGATATATATATATATGACAGATAAAGTGTAAGTGAGATAAGAATTAATGGAGTCGATAGTGATTGGTTTAATTAATATTAATAGCGGAGTGAGGCAAGGATGTGTTATGTCTCCTTGGTTATTCAATTTGTATAGTGATGGGCGTTATGAAAGATTAGAAGTGGGGGTGGCCAGGTGGATTGGTGTTAGAATGATTGAGAATGGAAGAGAGTGCGAGGGTGCCCTACCCTATTATATGCGGATGATTATTGGTTTTGTGTGGCGAACTGAAAAGAGTTTGAAAGGATTGGTAGAGAGATTTGGCAAGGTGTGTAAAAGGAGGGGTTTAAAAGTAAACGTAGAGAAGGGTAAGTATATGATTGTGAGTGAGGACATTCCTCGGTGTGAAGGTATGTTAGATGGTGAGCAGATGGGAACAAAGTGTCTGAGTTTAAATATTTAGGATATTATGTGTGCATGAAAAGGGAAGGAGATGCATAGTTGTTAGTCGAAAGTTGTGAAGGGCAGGAAGGTGGCTGGTGCATTAAATCCCTTGGTGGATGTAAAGGGACTAATCTTGAGTGTGCTGGGTTTTGCATGAGGTATGTTGTTACCTGGTATAATGTATAGTAGTGAGGACTATGGTCTGGAATAAGAGGTAAGATAATAAAGTACAATGTGTTCAGATGGACAATCTTAGAGTTGTGTTTCGTGTGAGAAGAATTGATAAAATGAGGAATGAACGTATTAGAGAGTTGTGTGTTGTGAAGAAAGGCGTAAATGACAGAAGAGAATAAATGAAAGTACGTTGAGATGGTTTGGTGATGTGGAAAGGATGGATGATAGTCGGTTGGTTATATATGTATAGTGGGGAGTGCTGCTGGGGAAATCGGACCGGCTTAGAGAGACTTGAAGAAAAAGTAGATTAGTCAGTACAAAGGAAATGCCTGCGGAGGAGCAGAAATGTGAGTTGCCCAGATGCATAGATAGGAGTGAATTGGCGGGATTTTGTTGAGGGCGTATGGTTGTGGCCCACCTGGGCCAAGGGATAACCCCACATTGACGAGTGCCATAATGAGGGTCCGTCGTGGTCCGTGAAGCCCTTCGGTGGATTTTTCTGACTGCCGACAAGTTCTCACTAAAGGTATAAAGGGGGTTGTAAGCTGGGCTCTCTTTCGACTTACGTCATTCTCTTCTATTACTTTTCTGTTTCCGGTGCATGTTGCGCACCTTTCCACCAGTCTTGGAGAGAGAAGGTGGGGTGGATGATATTATATATATATATATATATATATATATTATATATATAATATATATATATATATATTATATATATAATATATATATATATATATATATATATATATATATATAATATATTATATATATATATATATATATATATATATATGTATATATATATATATATATATATATATATATATATATATAAATATATATATATAATATATATATATATATATAAATATATATATATATATATATATATATATATATATATATTAATATATATATATATATATATATATATATATATATAGTAGTATATATATACTATATATATAATATATATATATATGGGGGTATTCTTCTTCGATTACACTCTGGATGATGTCTGCAGAATGTGTCAAAATCAATTTCAGTCTTCTTTGATGTAAAAATACTAATTTAAAAGCAATTTATTTACTTATTTATTTATTTCTATTTTTAGAAATAAATTTTTAAACTTGTTTACTTGTTTCTTTTTTTCTTCTTTTTTGCGTTTATGAGATTTTTGTTTCTTACAAATTCTGGTATTGTTCCTTCTATCCCTTATATAACAGTATATATATATAATATATATATATATATATATACTATATATATATATATATAGTATATATATATATATATATATATATATATATATATATATATATAAATATTATATATATAATTTATAATATATATATATATATTATATATATATATATATATATATATATGCCTATATATATATTATATATATATATATATATATATATATATATATATTATATATATTATATATATATATATATATATATATATATATATATATATATATATATCGTTAGAGAAGTTTCCTGTTAAAAATTAGAATATTGGTCTCAAAGAAGTTTATTCTTACCATTGTTTATATATATATTATTATATAATTTTTCTTAAAAAAGGTTTATGATTTAGAAGCGTTTTGCTGTTTTCTGAACTTTAACTCTATCACTCTACGACTTTATATATATATATATATATATATATATAATATATATATATTATATAATATATATATATATATACAATATATAATATATAATATATAATATAATATATTATATAATATATATATATATAGTATAATATATATATATATATATATATATTCCGTATATATATATATATTAATATATATATATATATTATATAAATTATATATATATTATATATTATATATATTATATATATAACTTTATATATATATATATATATATATATATATATTAGTGATGCAACGATTAAGAATTTTTTTACGATGACGATGACGATGACGAATAATTGGAAAAGTATATTTTAAAAATATCAACTATTTTAAAAAAATTAACAAATTTATTATAAGGAAGAATTAAATTATGTTCACTTCATTCTTATTTAAATGTGTAAATATATTAAGAACCGCATTAATACATAGAAGTTTTCCTGTTATTCATTAACATCTTGGTTTTGTTTTGTAATTTCAATTTTTTTTTCTTTTACAGTCGATCATCGCCATTCACAGTCAGATCCCTACTCATAGGAGCACAGACGCAGGCTTTAAAGTGAAGGAGATTGAATTCAGCAGGAAGCACAGAAGATTGAAAAGAATTCCACAGAACTGAGGTGGCAGGAAAGAAGGAAGCACCGCAGCGAACCAGCCTGGAGTTACTAATATCAACACAATACTCATGTGCAGACACAGCACCCCTTGTGCTACGTGGGCGTCGGAAAGGTCGTGGTACGCGAGTGGTAAGTTCTCTCGAGCATTTGCCGCTGCGGTACCTATAGAAAAGAGATAAAGCATCAACATTGCGCCGCAAAGATAGAGGGTCAAGTGAACTGGAAAGTACAGAGCAGTTTAATAAGCCTTTTGGCCTTTTGACTCGACCCCTATCCAAAAGCCGGGGGAAATCAGAGTCCCCCCAGATATGAGAGCAGCACTCCATACAAGGGTGGATGAGACCCTTGTATAGCTGGAGTAACTGAGAAGAAATAAAGCTCCTCAGTCTAAACAGAACTCCCAGTTTCTTTGAGGCCACCCTAGCAACCTTTGTGATGTGAGGTTTCCAAGACATTTTTTTTTTGGTTTATGTCAAGTCTAAGGATGTTTAAAATGTGATAAGGATTGTATAGAACCGATCGAAAGCAGATAGGAAAAGTTAGAAGGTGTCTTAGAGAGAGAGAGATTTGTAGAAGTTGGGTTTTTAAAGAATTGAATTTCACAAGGTTCAGACGACCCCACCCGGAAATTCTATCCAGGTCAGCGAGAATAGAATCGGAAAGAATAAGACGAGAGGCAATTCTAGAAGTAAAAGAGGGCGGCAGATTGAAAATGAGTTGAAGAAATGAAGAGTCGAGTCTTCATGCATATGAGTGGATAGAGTTAGATGTGCAGGTGAGAAGATCATTAATATAAAGTAGGAGGAGATAAGGCAAAATCCTGAGGAACACCACTATTGACAGAAAAAGAAGAAGAAGAAGTCGCCCCATCAACAACAGCTGATATTGAACGTTTTGAAAGAAAGCTAGACATAAGTAAACAAAGATGAGGAAGAAACCCAAAGAGGGGAGTTTGGAAGGCAGTGACGCGTGCCATACCCGGTCAAATGCTTTGGATACGTCAAGCGCCAACACCCAAGTCTCCCCGTAGTTCCTAAGGGCGGAAAACCATAAATCGGTTAAATAGGAAAGTATTTCGCCAGTAGACCTCGAGCGCCGAAAGCCGTACTGACCGATCGGAAAGAAGGGTATGAGATTCCAGATGATCTAAGAAGTGAGAGTTGAGAAGGGTTTCAAAGATCTTAGATAGAATAAAGTGAGAGTTATAGGGCGATAGTTAGAAGGATCAGAGCGGCTTCCTTTCTTTCGAAATAATTTCTCTTGATTAATAATAATAATTTATTTAATAATAAAATAATTCATGTTCCTTATATTTCAACTTAACATTTTATGTAATTTTAATATATAGTAAGTATCTTCAAAACATTGATTTTAAAAAATTTTAATATGTGAGAAAATGGACAAATATACAAAATCCTAGTACTTTAAATTTAGAACTCTTAAATTATGATACAGAAACAATCTTTCTCCATTTTCTGGTGTAATATTTCCTCACTTAATCGGCAAAATAATCGGCAGAAATTGACGATGACGATTGAAAAAAATATGCAGATTTTTGCCGGTTGGGGGGGAAACCCCCGGGGATGTACGATTAATCGTTCCAACACTAATATAATATATATATATATATATTATATATGATATTATATATATATAATATTATATATATATATATATATATAATATATAGTATAAGTATGGAATGAATTTAATAATACTTATACGAAGATACATGGAGTATATATAATATATAATATATATATATATATATATATATATATATATAGTATATACTATATATATATATATATATATATTAGTATATATATAGTATATATATTATATATATAAGTTATATATATATATAGTTATATATATATATAGTATGGGATGAAGGTAATATAAAGTTGGACATTCTATAAAGCAACAGCTATCTGAACAGTCCGGAAGAACTACAACTATTTGAACCTTCCGAATCTCCTCAATCACTGTGGTGAGACGGTGATGAGTATTAATATATATATATATATATAATATATATATATATATATATTATATATATATATATATATATAATATATATACTATATATATATATATTAATACTATATATATATATATATATATATATATAATTATACTATATATTTATATATATATTATATAATATATATAATAATATAAATATATATATATATATATAGATATATACTATATATATATATATATAATATAGTATATATCAATATATATATTACTATATATATAGTATATAATATGAGTATATATATTATATATATATATATATATATATATATACTCAAATTTGAACATCTTAATTGTTTATTTACCGACTAGTTTTGGGTAGATCTTCTCATTTTTAAGGCTTATAATATATATAATGATTAAAAAAATTAAGTTGCTCGGTAATGAAGTACAACAAGAATGTTTAATAGACAAATACGACAACCACAAAATCGAAAGCAATTTTTAACTTGATCTAATTATTTAATATTTTATCTACCACTCTTTGGTCGGGGAGATTTGTAGACATAGGTTTCTCTGTCATGTATTAATGTACTGATTTATTTCATTTAGTTGTTTTTTTTTATCTGTCGTCGTACGTCTGGCAAAGCATAGTTATTATACTGTTTTGGTTAAGTGTTTAAATAAGGATTATTACGTTTGAATGTATTATGTTTCGTTCCTTATTTTTGTAATTTATTTTCATTTTCCAAAAAGAATGAAAAATTTGCGGAGAAATTTTTTGGCTGCTAAATATGCTCAGTTTGCTCACAACCTAAAAGTTATAATGGTTATAAAAGTTATAAAATCATGATTTAGTTGCAAGGGTTACAATTTCGCTCTTATTTTTTGTTGTTGAAAAGCTGCCATTTCTTTAACAGTCATGAGCTACATTATTCGCACTAGGTTTTAAGTTAAAGAGAAATAAAACAAAGTATCTATATTTCTTACATCAGAATGGTTGGAGGGTTCCCTAAACTGGTTTGATTTTCACCATCATATGTAATCACCGTATACCCCTTATATTTAATAAGTATAGATAATACAAATAAAATTCAATAACGTAAGTTTGTAGTTTATTCAAAA
>JABUQX010124234.1:0-22500 GCA_015478945.1 Trachelipus rathkii | reverse complement strand
ACAGCTTTCTGACAGCGTTTAAAACATAATTGAATCGGAACGGTAATAATTTGTAGATAAAAGCTATTATGTTATTTAAGAATACATAATTTCATAATAATACATTATTATATTTTTAAATTTATTTCGGTAAATTTAAGTTTTTCGTATCTTTGAATTTCTTTTTATATTTTTCGCTTTAAATATTTATTAATTTTATGCTTTTAAAAATAGTTTTTATTATCTTCAGATTTAAATATATTTATTTTTTGTAATATGAAGATGAGAACACTTCTTTTATTAGTTTTCATGCAATGTCAGTAAATTTTTTGATTTAACTGACACAACACATTAAACACACCACATACTCCTCTTCTACTCTCTCTCCACAAACCGACACATCACACACACACAGCACACACAACACACACATTACAAAAAAAAAAAAAATTAACCAAGAAACAAAAAATAGTTGGTTCGCCGGATGGGAAAAGTAGGGAGCGAAAGGAGTGCTTGTAGCCTCCAAATGATGAACGAGTGCCCTAATCATCAGAGAGCATAGAATGGACACAAACGTATAAAGGCCTTTAGGTTTTTAAATCTAGTAAAGTATATTTTGTGTTAGAAGAATCTGCAGCAAACTGCATTGTTGCTCTTATTTATTATTTAAAAAAAAGTTTCGCTTGTCTCCGTAATTCACGTTCTAAAATTTGGGCCAAGAATCGATAAACCAAAACTTTAAAAAAATATAACTTACTCCACCGTATATATATATATATATATATATATATATATACTATATATATATATATATATATATATATATATATATATATATATATATATATATATATATATATATATATATATATTATATATCGCCTATCGTTAAGGTTACCGCTATGAAAACTGGAGGTAAAGTCCTCCCATACAGGTATTACTATAAAGCCTTGGGGCTAAGGCCCAATATCTATCGAACAAGAGCTCCAAAAAAGTCAAATTGGGCGTGAGGGTTCAGAGGCAGTACCCACATCGAAGTTGGGCGTGCCTGGTTTAACTTCGTTACAGGTAGGATGAAAGTAATCTATGTGGGCACAGGACCATGAATAAAATTATCTCCAGCAAAGGCGTTTAGTTTCGTCCAATTAATATGGGTACTTTTTTTTACTCAAATTTATCAATTGAGAATTAAAAAGAGTTCGATCGGGTGCGAAGCTTAACAACACAGAAGTACGTCGTAAATTATACGCTTTATCTAACTCACAATTTATTTATTTATTTATTTATTTATTTATTTATTTATTTATTTACATATTTATTTACATATTTGTTTTATTATTATTTATTTATGATTATTATTATTATTATTATTATTATTATTATTATTATTATTATTATTATTATTATTATCATCAATTATTATTATTATTATTATTATTATTATTATTATTATTATTATTATTATTAGCTTTGCTCTTTTTCATAGTGAATCAACCGCTTCATGATTTATTTTCTTAAGGACTCTTCTAGAATAGAATAGAATAGAATAGAACAAGAGCTTTTTGAACTTTTAATCTACTATTTCGCCTGGCCACTTCAGGCATCATTAGATACGAGTTCTTTAATGAATTTAACAGATTGATAAACAAATAAAAAATGATTAATTTAAATATAAATGTGAAGTAACAAATTAAAATATTAATAACGAACATTAGATCTAAAATCCTTAAATAATAATTATATCAATAGAGAGATTCTATTTAGTCAAACTCAAAAGATATTCAAAAAATTTTCCAATTCATTGTACTTGATATTGATAACTGGTTTGTACTTTTTTATTAAGAGCAACTCAGCCAAAAATCAAAATCAAATTAAAATTCCTGCTCGGTGTAATGTGTCAAAATTGGAAATGTCGAGATTGAGTCTTAGGATTCCGTGTTCCTTTTTGTAAATGTATCTATGTTGTGAGAGACGAAGTGTGAGAAAATTAGTAGTATACCCGATGTAAGAGGCATAACAGCCATCTTTCTTACAGTGAAATCGGTATACTACATGACTCACATTCTCCTTAGTCCTATTAGTTCTTTCAGAAAACAGAGAAGAAAGTTTTAATGGCTTATAGTAAGATCTAAGTTTTATTCCTTTAGTATTAGATTTGGACTTGATGCGATATTGAATTATTTTCTTAACATGATATTCTCATAATTAAAGCCATCTACCGTCTTCGATCTGAAAAAGAAAGTCAAATTATCTCTATTATCTGCTTTTTCATCAAGAATTTTCTTATTTATAAAAGTTTTTTTTATTTTATTTAACAGATTATTTGAGGAAAGTTATTATTGAGGAAAGTTTAATATTATAGCTACTGAGAATTCCTGTTTAATTCCTAGAGTTTGAGTCAAAAGTTTCCAGTTAGAGTAAATGCGAACATGCGGTCTATGCCAGTAAGTCCTTTTATACACATTTAATGTGAGATTTTTATAATGTTTAAGGGTAAGTGTAAATTAAAGGTATATAGATCTTTGTCAGTTGGTTTTGGACGTAAATATTTTGCTCGCGCTAGAAGTGAGTTCGTGGGTGTGGGAAATCAAAGGACAGTTATTTGTTACAGTCTAAAGAAGAAACTTGCCAAACCGAAGAACATATTAAAAGGTATTTTCTAACAGTAAAGTAAAAACTTTTATAGACTCTCATGAGTGGAGATAATAATAAGCCTAGATTGAGGATGCACAGGAGTAGTATGGTAGTTCTCCTGACTCGATCGTTTCGAAGACTCAAGATGTCGTCAACGAATACGAGCAGGCCAACGGGCAGTTATCCAACGTGGGAAGGATGAAAGATTTTTTTTTGCTCAGTAATAAGTTTTTCCATCAAATAAGCCACATGTACTGATAGTCGTCGATACTGTGATTGTTAATAGAATTAACCTGCCCAAAGTTGGGTTCTTAATTTTTTAAACAGCAGCTAAATAGGAAAATTCCCATACGTACTCACCTGAGAGTGATTGATTTTCCATCAATTCAAAAAAGATGTTCATATGTAGTAGCATAATAATTGAGGTCATAATAGATATTCTTAACCAAGATTTTATCCAGTATTGGGTTAAGGTTTTGTAATAAGAAACGGGATGGTTGTACGTAACCTGTTTTAATATTATTCAAGCTACTCTTTAGAGATCGTTACTAGTACTAATAATCTTTTCAGTAATATTACTTCTCAATTGTAATCTCTCACATGTACGTTTGTGAAACGACGCTTTCAACATCTCTGGAATAAATCATGTCATGTGGTGTTAAATTTTTCAGATCTAATTGAAGTAAAAATTCTTCAATACCTTTAACATATTACTTGAGTCCATGTACGGACGGATAACGTCATTTAAATATTGTGCAAGGTTGTAAGTTACAATCCCGCGTATGTTTTATTCTCTGAATTTTTGTGAATTTTTGGAAGACCAAATAAGTGGTCGTTGTTGTAAGAACCGATTCTTGAGATTTCTATAGCACATTTTTATTTTATAATATTATTGTCCGTCATTTGGCGAGATTAAGCATTAATTGATTTTTTCAGATCATCGCTTATTATTATTATTATTATTATTATTATTATTATTATTATTATTATTATTATTATTATTATTATTATTATTATTCTATTGATTAATTATAGTTATTATTCATATTATTATTATTATTATTATTATTCAAATTTATTATTATTATTATTGTTATTAATGCATCATGGGCTAAATATTACAGTAGATTATTAAATGTATGTTATCATGAAAATTGATTAGACATTTAAAAGATATCGTTCGGTAATGGAAAAAATGACTTTCTCGCTCTTAAAGATAACAAAATGTATGAAATTTCTCCTTCTTTAAACTGATAAAAAGAAATTTTTAAACTAATTTTTATCATATGTAATTTTCTTTTTATGCCAAATAATGATTCAATTTCTAATTTTAGTAATATATATATTATATATATTAATATATATATAATGCATACTATTAGACTACTATTATTACCATATTTAAGCCAAAATTGACGAAAGCTTGTTCCTGTTAACTTTATCAGTTATATATATGAGTAATATTTTATAGTATTTTTTTTTTAATTAGAAATATATCTTAATCATATAGGTAATAGTTATATATATATATATATAGTATATATATTTATATATAATATAGTATTAGTAATATAGTACCATTATTTACGTAGTAGTTATTACCAGTATATGTAATTAGTTATATTTATATAGGATATTTTAATGGTATTTAGCTCAAACTATGTACTGATTAATGATATAAGATTAATTTAATAGTAAGATATAAACTCTATTAATGGGGCCTAGGTGTAATTTATAAATCGCGATATATATATATTAATAGTTGTTGGGAAATTGAATATTTATTGCATTACATCAAAATACTAGTACAATAAAATGAATTAACGTTATGGTGTATTATATTCGTAACATAGAATATTATTTGATCTGACCTATTACGGTACACGAACAGGATTATTTAAAGTATTAATTATTAAAATTATAGTACTTATAATTTGTTATAGTGAGCTATATAAGGTAATGTATATTAGTGTATTAATGTATATATAGCCTAACATGGTTATTATACAATTTATTATATTATAATCATGGAGTTGGAGTTATTGCATATTATAGAGTGGATTGGGTAGGTGCAGGGGATGGTGTGATATTGAATTAAGGAGTGAAGTATAGGTATACAGTTAGGGATAGTGATTATATAGGTACGTACACATATACTTATTAATTTATATAGTATATATATTTAGCCTAGGACTGATTATGTATATAATTATGGAGGGCTAATCTGCGTATAGTATAGTAGTGGATATATAGGGGTCGTAACGTTGTGTAGATATGGTGGACACACGTATTACCCGATTGAATAATTTAATAGGTACGTACGTATATAAGGTGATATATATTATTAGTTTGTGAGTGTGAAGTAGGGCAGTCTATATTGCGTTAGTGATTATTATTAGTTATATACTCTATTTAGTGTATAGAGTATATCCAGTACTGGTAAATAGTGATTCCTTAAATATTTTAGTAGGATTAATTAAGTATGCTGAGTATGCTAATAGCCATGAGCTAGTTTATTTTATGCAGAAGTGTTAGTGTTTGACGCTCAGAGTGAAAACGGAATTAAATCAAATATGGAGAAGAGTGGTTAAGCGTAGATTGCCATGAGGTGTGATTTGGCAAGATATAATATACATTAGTTACATAGCATGATCTGTTTCAAATAGTGATTTAGAGTTAGATAGATTATAAAAATAAGTTAAAATTAAAGTTGGAAATTATGAAGAGCTTCGGGTGAACCCTTTGTGTCACGCTTCGACGCACGCAATAGTCTTATCAATAAAGATATGGATTAGCTCTTTAGACCGATGTACCAGAGAGATGAGGAAAGTCAAAGAGAATTATCTCGTGGTCTTGTGCTTAGGCTTTGAAAGTATTTTTACCTATAAGATTCAAATTACATTGCTTGTATTTCGAAGAAAGTTATTGTAGAAAAAAAAAAGGAGCTGTAAAAGAAATGCTTTTAAATATAACCTGTTTAGTTGCATCTAAAGCACATGGTACTCTATGTTAGGTTAGGTTAAGTTGGCTTTCGGCCCCCCTCCAGGTACTAGGGTACAACTTCATTACCCGCGGGCGCCCGTTCCTCGCTCGCGAGAGCTGAGAGGTTGCCGGCCCTCGCAGAAGCTCGACGGTGCCGGGGGAGAGATTTTTTTTTTAGAAAAAAAGAAGAGAAAAATTAAATTGTGAAGATTGAGCATGCAAGTGAAAAAAATCAAATTATAATCATTAAATGAGAAGAACTTTGAGAAAAAAGATTATAATTTCCTTATTAAAGCGAGAATAGTATAATCAATATATAGATAAGTAAAAATAATATTGTGAAGATGAGACTGATCAAGTAAAAAAGAATGAACTAATAAAGATAATAAAAAAGGAATGGTATGGTATAGAAACAAGTTGCTTTAATAATAATAATATATATAATAATAATGAAGTAATTACATATAGATGTGAATATATAATATAATAATTATAATATGAATGATTATAAATAAATAATATAATAAAAAGTATTTTTGGTAATTTCTTAGAGAAATTAAAAATATAGTCAAATTAACTGCTGAGATTATAGGTAATTATTGAAAACTTGCAGCAAATTACGATGTAAGGCCAGCGAATTAAAGTCGGTTGGGTTATTTTCATATATCGGAAATTTCCGCGCCCTATAAAACGGGAGTCCATCCTAATAATTAGATTATGTCCTATAGGTGAGGTAAGATATCGAACAGTGGTGTATAGCTTAGTTATATATAATACTATATATATTATAATATGTATATAGTATATATAATATATAATAAATAAGTACTAGTATATATAAGCTATCATAGTTACGTTGTAAGAATTATATTATCTCTAATATTTAATAACGGTAACTTATATTGAGTTAATTCTCTAGCATAGTAGTAGGTACTAATTATGTAAATATAATAGGATAATTTGACATTGTATCTTGATTAATGTGTATCTTATGAGCTTCTTGTACCTGAAAGAGTCCGCAATGAACGGTAAGTTGAGTAGTGTGAACGTGGTAAGTTAGGTATATTGAACTTAATAGGTTACTCAGTACGAAGATATGTATTATTTTGGATATATTACTATAGGTAGTGAGGCGTAGTAGTGAAGTTATTGTATTGGAACTTTATAATAGATAATGCTATATTATTATTATTAATTCAATCATATAAAACTACATCTATATGTAATAAATATCCCGAATTATTTGGCGTGGATCCATCGGGATACCTTTGTATAATTCACGCTCACAATAATTGAGATACTTTTATATCCAGGTGTGTAAATACATAACACATCTCTCACTATTTGCTGGTGAGTTCGGTGATCTAGCTAGTGGATGATACTAAAAATATATAATATATAATAATATAAATTTCTACTAGATATCATACTGGTAGTATGGATAAAACATGCATATAGGTGAAAGGTCGTAAGAGATGAGAATAGTAAATATTAAATACCGTTAACAAGTAATTAGGTTTAGTGAATTTCTGCGAGTGTAATCACAGAGATTATGAAAATCGGTTATTAATTATAATCATAAATTATATATATGAGAGATTGATATAAGTGCAAGTGCATTGTCCTATACAAGTTGGGTATTTGACTTTACTCACTAATATATAGATCGTCATTCATAATGTGCTCAAGACAGAGGTCCATAATACTAACGATAAAAATACTATATGTCTTGTTGCACTCATAACTCTGTAAAAGTAATCAGATATCATATAACATGTTTTTTTCTCTATCTGCCATTGTCTTCGGCTTTTTTAGTAATGATATAACGTAACAACTCTCTCACTGATAATACTTGTGTGCCTTTAAACTAAGGAGCGTAACTCTCCTCTATTAGTGGTAGCTAAAGTTATACTGCCTGCTCATTTCCTATATCTTCTATAACTAATGAAGGAGAAAATTGATTAATTCTTGTACAGATTATACTAATTTATATGAATACTTGTAAAAATTCATAACGGCAGCAATATATAAGTAATATAATTCACAAGCCAAAATAATATTCACATTAATCTTAATTAATCTAATGTGACACAATAATAATAATATTGTAAATAATATTTTACATTTTAATGCGTTTTACTTGTTTACATCCTTGGGTCTTTTATAAGGTAATAATAACTTTGCTGTATATAAACTCACTCACCATTTTAATCAAGTCATTCTCATCTCTTAATTTAGTTGGAAAGAATTATATCTATATATCCAATTTGTTCTAGATTCTTTGTTATTAAAATATTGTTAATAATTTATTTTATTAACTTGTAAATTTTATTATTATTTTTATTATTTTATTCTACTTATAGTCCTTAAAATTTTTCAAAATTTTTACAAAATAAAATATCGATAATAAAAAAAAAAGAAAGGTTAGAGTAAAATTTATTTTTATCGACACAATACTTTCATTTAGAGCAATTTTAATTATTTATCTCTTTATTATTTATACGTTTACTCGGCTATAGTTTTCCACCTGCTTTATATATTAATAGATATGAATAAGTTCTATATAAACATAATAATTACATGGTGTTATATCACAGTGTATTTTAGAAGTAAATTTCACAAAACTATACTAATTAATATACAAAGTAATTTAATGAACTTTCTTTTTACATCTATTATTACTGAGAGCCATTAGATAATCAATGCGTCTTATGATATAAATTCACTGTAATATCATCAATTAAAGTTTTATTAGCTTTTGGAGGTCAGGTCCTAGTTTACAACATTAAAGTAGTTGTTATACACATATCAAAGTAATTCTACCTTTCTATTCCTTTTCCGGTGAACGTTATCGCTTGAAGTCACTATCACTTCTATTCAATGTAATTTTAACGTGATATTTACTCATATTCTTACTCCTTACATCTCAGAAAATTTTTACTTGACAACTGTAATATTTAAGCAAGGACATTCAGTCTCTGATGGGAAATAGCATATATTTTTACTCACTGACACCTCTATATAAAATAAAATGAATATTTTATCAAATATATATTTCTCTTCAGTATTTAAACTGGGTTTAATCCATACCATAAGAGTCGTTCCACTTTGTATACAGTTGTAATTCGCTTCATCTTTAATTTGATAGATTTTTTTAAGATATTTTCAATTTCAACATGTATTACGAAGGGATAGAAATAAATTAATTTATCGCTATAAGTAAAAACATTTTCTTCATAAAAATTACTCCACAACAACTTTATATTTGGTCTGCTTTCAGAATTTATGTATATTATTATGAAGCTAATTTTAGTCTTAAGTTTTTATCTTAGACCCATTCTCTGTAATAAATTGTTACTAATATTAATACGTGATATCTTAATCTTATTAGACGAATTTAGAAGAAATTGGGCACATCCAAGATAATTTGATTACCACAGAATTTATAGAATCTTTTATATATTAATTTGCATAATATACCATTACCTCGTGGTGTGGTAATTGTATTAAAAAACAATTATAATCTCTAAATATACCCTCTACAGACACTAATGATGTCCTATCATTTTCGCATTCTTTTAAGTCTCACAGTGGTTAAAACTTGACTATAAAATAGATTTTTCATAAACTATAAGTTATTTAAAATAATATAATTAATACTAGTTTAACTACCTTTTTAAGGTTGACTATTAATACGATCACTCTTATATAGTATAAACCTTAATAGTAAAATTAGAGTTTTAACCTAAAGTGTAATAGTTTTTTATTATCTATGATTACTAAGTTTATCATGGTAGATAGACAAGTGACTTAAAATATGACTACTGTCAAATTCGAAATTACTATAAATTTTTTTTTCAAGAACTCTTAAGATGAACATAACTTTCAAAAAGTACTGTACTTTGAATATTAGTGATTGGACGTCGTTTTAGTCCCTATAAACCTTCACTTAAATCCAACTATTATACCTAATAATAATAATTTTATTCCAGTTATAATAATATGATAAAGATTTTTATTATAAATTTTATATAAGTCAATCACCTATAAAAACAACGACCTCTCATTACGTCTCCAAATTATTATTTTTAGCGAATAATTACTAGATTCTTTAGAAATACTCCCATTGATTTGTTCGTGAATGAATGAATGTTATACACTAAATAGAAGAAATGTTTATAATAATAATCTAATTTAATATAATTAATCATGTCGCGCTAAGAATAAGATAAGATACAAAAATATATAACACTGACATCATAGAGGGATATTTATTATTGAGGCAAGTTTAAAGTAGCCTAGTCAACTTTGGGAGTAAGTTATGAAACAAGATTATGTTTTAGATGTACTTGCACGTGTTAATAAAACTTTGCATGTAAGATAATTACGATATTTCAACTTTATATACGTTATTAAATCGGTTATAAAGAAATTAAATATGGCGTTACTTACTATCGTTAGAATAAGTTGTGAACTTTATTGTATAAAAAATAAATGTATATTCATTATTATATAACTATTTATATTTACATATATATTACAGAGATGAGATTAAAAGGAAAAACGTTTCGTGAGTGATTCGTGGCAAGCCGCTTTTTACTGTCAGGTCGATTATATTGACTGATCACTCATATCATCGCGGTGAAAGAGTCATGGGTAGGGAGTTGGTAGTAGTACGCTGAGTACGTTAGTATTATTTAAGTTTAGCGTCTAGCTATAATAAAGATAGATATGAGTCACCTTTTAATACATGCAGATCAAGATTATCGAATATAATATATTTCTTCCTATTTTTTACCTATTAGCCTATGGATCTCTATCTGACGTGTCTTTAAACACATGATCGTCTGTTACACTTGTGGAGTGTGTTTTAGTTGTATGCTAGTCACCCTATAGTAACTCATTAACTCAGTACAAGCACTTAAAATCACAAATATAGCCAATTAAATCTATGTTAATATTAATACTAGCAGTGGTATTGTTAGTAGTATACTAATAATTTTTAAAATAATGTTAATACATGTTTCAGCTATGTCCTAATTGTTCCGTGGTCTGTAATAGTAGGGGTTTACGTTGCAGTCAAGTAGATACCATATATATATATATTTTATGAACCGAATGTCTCTCTACTCTCATTATATATTAATAATAGGAGTATTTTAATATATATATATATCAAGTTATGAGCATAGTATATATTTTAATATATACTATATCTTAAAATAGATATATTGTTATTATTAAATTTAATAATATATATACTATTTATATAATATTTTAAGTATTAATATAGTTAATATATATAATACTATAAATACGTGAGATAGTTCTACACCTATAATCATTCATAGTTTATATATAATATATTACTATATATAATATATATATATATTAATATATATATTATATATATATATAATATTATATTAAAACTTATTTATATTTATTGCTGGTGACTGTCTGGAAAGAGTGAACCCAATATAAAGTATGTATTCTGAAAATAACTCACGTCATTATTTGACTTATGTAAATCACTCAATATATAGCACCTTCCCCTATATGAAATTATAATATCCTCTTATTTTTATAAAGTGGTTATAGAATTTTTGTGCTTATTTTTATTTACTACTTTTTCAACACCCTACTTCTTTATATATATATATATACTGTATATATATATATTTCATAGTAAAAATATGTATATATACTATATAATATATGTTATATATAATATATTATTAAATCATTATTATTTATGAGTTATATAGTAAATTTACTTAATACTTACTATATATAATTATCAATATATTAAATTATAAATTAACCACTGAAATATTGTTAAGGATAATTTATCACTTATAATAGTTGAGACTATCCATCAGAGGCACTATATTACCACTTATACTACTGAATTAATATATAATTGTTATAAATATGAAAGATATTTATTTATTAGAATAGTAGTGACAATACAGTTTAGTAATAATATATGAGTAATATTATTAGCATTATGAAGTAATATATTAATAAGATATTTAATATGATAGTTTTAATTGTTTTATTATATATATATAGTTTGTCAATTACATTTATTATATATATTACTATACTATTGTCATAAAAATTAATATAAATATATAGCTTGACACAATCTCTCACTCAGAATGAATTGATAAGGGACATAATATTATTTAACACTCACATATGGAATTGAGCTTAAATTTTAAAATATGACTTAATTTTCATGTATAGTAATAAGTGTATTTTGAACTCTGGTTTGATTTTAGTAGAATAGATATTGACATGCAGTTGTGTTTTAATAAAAGTGTGTGTATGTTAATTTATTATAATGAACCACATAATAAATATTCACGTAGATAAAAAGTTAAGCATACTTAATTGGGTTCGCCTTTAGTATATCTATATTAACCCTCGAACTATCATTCAAGCGCACTAGTGTGTTGTAGTAGTGTTATGTGTTTGTAAGTGTGATGTTTGTTCACGTATCGCTGTCTGGAAAGGAATGGAGTATCGGAGTTATTTCTTATGTGGTGTCAGTTAAGTAGAATGGGTATAACAGTCTCACTAATGTGAAGCATAGGTCCATAATTTAATATTGAGTGTGTTATGCTCGTAGTACAAGTGTTAGCTTAGTGGTTTAATGCGGCAATGTATTAATGTCCTATCAACAATATCATATACTATACATTTTGCTTTACTGAGTATATACCTACGATTCTGAGTGCTCTCCACTCGCGCTAAAGTTGCCTCGAATTCTAGCGATTTGATAGTTATTGTAAAGTACAATGTGCAATTATACCAGTTGAGTCTGTTGACGATCTTCTTACTCTGTTCGATTGTGTTTCGGTCGAGGATATTGTTGTTTTTACTTATATCTATGCTTATGCTTATTAGTTATTTGTTATTGAGATATTGTTTTTTATTATATATATTTTTATGATATAAATGCTTTCTCACTTCCGTTAAATTTTTAGGCTATTCGAGTTTTATTTATAATTCCGTTTATTGAGGGGCCTAAGAATTATAATCTATTATCAAGGTTTCTACTACTTCACTATACAAGGATCTATATTGTTGTAACTTGCTATTTGATTTTTGTTACTTTCGTTAAGTGCTTAATGATATCAAATTTAACTCATACGATACTAGTTTAATTTAATTAACTCATTTAATGTCTCAATGATTATAGTATGTGTTTTAAATCAAATAACTTTTCATTTATAATATAGTTTTATTTAATATATTGATATTATTTAATTTTTAAAATTTATATTACTATATTTATGTATTTATACTTACTTTAACTATCGCTATGACTTAAAGTTTACGCACGTGAATAGAATATAGACCTATTTAAATATTAGCACAGATTGTTTTTATATCCATACTCTAAGATTTAATTTTGAGGAACGTCGTTACGAGTCAAATAGATATGACAGCTTTGATCCTCGACACTAAGCACAGCGTAAAGTTCAGGAAAAAATAAAAGGAACGAGATGTTTTGTGTTCTAGCGCGCTCACTTGTATCTTCATTGCGTTGTTTTAGAGGAGAGGAGAAGAAGAGAGACGTGTATAAGAGTTAGATTAGATAGAGTAGAAGAGAGTAGAATTTAGAGAGTCTAGAAATGTAGATGAGAAAGAGAAGGAGAGAGAAGTATGAAGTTAAGAGAGGTGGGGAAGGATTATGAAATTATATAATACTTTTAGATTAACCATATCAAACAATTCACGCTACATTTTTATATATTTATAATTAATTTATATATCTACTAATAATAGTTTTTAAAAGATCATTGTTATTAATATCTATTTTTGGAGAATCTCTATTTTTTACATTATTTATTCCAAAAGCATCTATCATTCATTATCAGAAAATTTACTGATATATATATATATGTAATTTGTTAAATTATATTATACTAATTAGTATTCTACTTAGATGCTGTTATTTTGAGTAATTCTGATATTTTATATAATTTTTTTAATGATATTTCATCACATTTTATTATAATTATTTTTATCAGCATTTAATATAATAAAAAAAGGGCTTCCTCTCCTAATTAAATATATCACTACGTTATTATATTTAAAAATAAAAATAATACTTTATTAAAAATTATATGTAATAAAACCTAGCAGAATAGTATAATTTAAAAACTAATATCTAAAATTTTATGCTTATAAATTTCTGAATGTTATGAGACTTATTATATATTTTAAATCTCTGAAAACGCACTCCTACCTTTCTATCGCACTGGATATTATAATTATAGTTTCTGGAGATAAACTTTAAAGCTTTGTCTACCATGTGTATTTCAATATATATTTCTAGATTTGAATATGAACCATTTTTTGATTCAAAATTTAGGTTTTGAACTTGAAATTAGTTTTTACTCTCTGTCATCCACCGACTCCTGCGTGTTGTTTGTAGTTTATTCATTCGCTCATTTATTGTACATCTTATATATATTGTTAATAATATGATATAATATTAATATATATATGATATTCAGATTTGTATAATGACGAACAAATAGGACGAGAAATTGATTTAAGCGAATTAATGTTTTCAATTATGTAAAAACTGGGGAAGGTAACGGATTGAGGGAATTAAAATCGACCTATACCTGTATTACTTGTTCTTCTGCGTCACTTCACAACCCAAGTTTCGGAACATGGATGCACTGTTTGCTTGCTTCTCGCAAGAGTCAATCTTTCTCTTCTTCGCCTAGTGTTCGCTACCTACTTTCTTGATAAATCTGATCTTCAATGCTCCTCCACAGATCAGCTATGTGTATAACTGAGGACTGGTATTAACAGGGTGATACTGTGGTCCAAGTCTCATCAGTGGTCGTCTGCCCATGTATTGCTTGAATTTTCTCTTCTTTGTCATGTGGTCTTCTGCTAGAAATCCTGTCCTCGCGGTTGTTGTCGCCCTTCCTTTCCTTCCTCAACTCTAACGTCAGGTTTGTTCAACGAGTTAGTAGTTTCCGTTCCGGTTACCTCTTTTCTTTGAATCTTTCCATTTTTTCTTGCGATGAACTCTCTTCTTTTCTTTGTAGGCGTTCTTTAATCAACTCAGAAGGTCCATCTTTTGAGAAGGGTGTCGTTTTTGAGACGACCCTGATTAATTCTTTTTCGTTCCTGGCTGTCCTCTCGCCCTCTGCCTAAGTCGTGCCTCCGCCTTCACATTTTTCTCTGCTCTAATCATCTCTACTTCTTCTCTGTCGAGGGGTGGCTTCTTTCCTTTTTCGATTTCTTGATTCGCTCTCTCTCCTGTTCGGTACTGCTGGGTCTTCTCACCTCAATTCTCGCTTAGTGACACGTGTAGTGCTTGGGATGTTATCCCTCTTTCTTCCTCCTCCTTCCTCCCTCTCCACTGGTGGGTCTTCTTTTGGTGTAGTATGCATGGGCTTGTCAGTTTCTCTATCGTTTTCCTTCCTTGTTTCCTTCCACTTGCCTCTACCATAGGCTAATTAGCTCTTCTTGTTATTTCTGATAGCTAGTTATAACTAAGTTTTATAACTCCTTTTCATATAGTCTCATCTTCTTTAGTACGCTGACGGTTTAAATGCAAGCTGTTAGTACTCTTGGTGCTTCGAAAATTTTTTTTATTCCAAAATCATATTCTATTATAGTCATATTATATCTATAGTCAGCTTCGATGGCTTAAAGTTAACCGTAATAATATTTTTACAATTTTTTATTATACATAAACCTCTCGCTGACCTGCAACTAAATTCAAAATCCAATTTAATCCCTTCAGAGAGAGAGAGAGAGAGAGAGAGAGAGAGAGAGAGAGAGAGAGAGAGAGAGAGAGAGAGAGAGAGAGAGAGAGAGTTAGAAATCATCTTTTAGATGCAACAAAACAACGCTATGTATAACAAAATAATTTTATAAAGAAAACATTATAAACAATCATATAACAATAAAATAATTTTATTCTAACATAGATTAAAAGTAAAAATCATATATAACACAAATTTATGACTAAAAGAATTGTAGAATATAAATATTACTTGGACATAAGTTGCGCTGATATTTTTTGTTTTCTATGATTTATCAATTTTCATAATGTTTTACACTCAACTAACATATTTGGGCAATTTAAAAACAATTTTAAATAAATACTTTTTTTAAAATTCTTTATTTTATATCTTTAGGCCTATAATATTTTTACTCAATTATCTTGGCAACTATTTATATATATATATTATATATATATATATATATATACTATATATATATATATATAATATATATATATATATATATATATATTATATAATATATATATAATATATATATATATATATATATATATATATATATATTATATATTATATATATATATATAATCTCGAAAGGAGTTTTACGAAAACCGTTCGCTTTTCTGATGTTATTTGTATCCCAAGACGATTCGCTATAACCATACACGAACCTTTCAATTAAATTGATTATATTTTAGCACAAATATATAATATATACTATAATATAAGTATATATGTTATATAATATATATATTATATATAGTTATATTATATTATAGAGCAAGTATATAATATATAATAATATATTATATAGTTATATATATATATAATTAATATATATTAATAATTTACACATATCAATGTATATATATATGTAATATGATTTTTTTTTTTCATAATTGCTACAAGTTTGTGGAATTTGTTTTTATAATATAACCTATAATATAATTAAACTTTCTAAATTAAACTTCTAAAAAAAGAAATGTCTACTAAAATTTCCTTTATTAGTCCTTGATGATAATATCTAATTAAAATTCTTCATATATATATAATTATATATAATATATATATATATATATATGATATATATATATATATAGTATATAATATATATTATATATATATATATAGTATATTATATATATATATATATATATATTCTTTTTTATCTTTCCTTTCTTATATCCCCAAATTGGGGGGTGAGGTGTGTCGTGCGGTACACGCGGAAACAAAAAAGTTACTAGAAGAGTCGTACCTTAGTAAGAAGCCCGTTGCATGTAAAAAAATCCATGATCAGGCTTAAGCGAGCCACACGTGACCCTCACTGTCATAATCCTGTCAATGTAGGTTTCATTCCCTGGGTCAGGCCACAACCATACCCCCTCACAGAACCTCGCCATTCACCCCTATTATGCACCTTTCATCTCGCCTTTGCCTAATTCGCATTCCTTTCCTTCAGACATTCCTTCCCTGATTCAATCCGCTTTTTCTTCTGTTTCCCAGCCGGTCGATTCCCATCACACTCAGCACTACACATACGCTTAACCAACAGATTATCATCCATCCTTTCCATATGGCCAAACATCCTAATGAAAGCTTCGTTTTATTTTTCTTTCATCTTCGGTTTTCTTATCTGAGACGAACTCTTTTAACAAGTATCAATATTCCTCATTTTATGAATTCTTATCACACCTATCACACCCCTAAGATTGTCCTCAACAGATTGCCCCTTGGATTTATTCCTCTTATTCGACGCCATAGTTTCACTACTATACATTAACACCGGTAACAAAATACCTTCATTCAAAACCTTTGCTCACTCAAGACTTAATCCTTTTTTATTCACCAAGGATTTAATTGTACAAGCCACCAACCTACGATTCCTAAATTCGTACTACATTCGGCAATATCCGTTCCATTTTCGTCCAACATATAGCTTAAACAATTAATTAAACTAGGATACTTGTTCCAATTTCACACCGCGGACTCTCCCTTCACTCACCTTCCATCACCTTCTCTTGTCCCTATCATTACTTACAAGTCCCTCTTTAAAAATATTAATAATATATATATATATATATATATATTATATTATATAGATATATATATATATATATATATTATACCTATACTATATTATATTTAGTATATATATATATATATATATACACACATACACATACTTACACACACACACACACAACACATATAATATATATATATATATATATAGTATATATATATATATATAGATATATATATAATATATATAATATACTATATATATTATATATATATATATATATATATATATATATATATATATATATATAAAACATTTTAAATTTTATTATTTTCAAAGTAATTTTTCTTTCATAGAACATACGCCCCAACATTGAAATTAAATTGACAATAATGTGTACTGTGTACTTATTTACCTCAATTATATTTTTAATGGTTATTATAATAGGACTTGAGGTAGACGACAGTACCCTAAATTTTTAGTTTCGATTTGTATACCATACTTTGAATTGTAAAAAAGGTTAAAATATCTTAAATTATACATTTAATTCTTACCCTTATATAAAAACTTTAAGAAAAAAAAAATAATATTTGTAGCAAAAAGAAAACGTTTCCCAAACCTTATCAAAACCAAAATATAAAATCCAATTTTAAAGTTGATTTATTTTATTTTTGGTTTTAAAAAAGGGAATAGTTAAAATGTGAAGGTGCAATGAACACAAATTCGCTTTTATGGATTTTTTAGTTACGAGTTTTTATCAGGCTTTAATTTATTGATTCAAGGAGTGGCTTTATAATATTTCATATTAACACCTGTGCTTATTAACACACCACACATGCACATAAATCCACACCATTATATATATATATATATATATAATATATATATATATATAGGTATATATATATATATATAATATATATATATATATATATATATTATATATATATATATATATATATATAATATATATATATATAATGCGAGAGGGTGGGGGGGAGAGAGAGAGAGAGAGAGAGAGAGAGAGAGAGAGAGAGAGAGAGAGAGCAGAAGAGAGAGAGAGAGAGAGAGATATCGAAAGAGGAAAGTTTAGTTTGATAGCTCACTATGGTAACAAAAAAAAAGAAATTTTTTTTTTATCTCTGCTTTGAAAGCATTATATCCTAACTGCTTCTGAGGGAGAAGCAGAATAAATTATATTATCCCTTCAAACTTTGATTTTATGTCAACCTTGACATCGGCGGTTTTCAAACGTGATCTATTCTGCATATCAGCGAGAAAATTAATATTGTTTTTCAATGATAACAATATTTTTATTTCTTTAACTTTTGAGGAGATAAATACAGAGAACGTAAGTCTCAAGTATCAATATATTAGTTGATTAGTTTCAATCAGTCTTGCTAGTAGCTGTTCAAGTGGAGAAAGTTTGTCTTTGATAGGTGCATTCAGCATAGATGGCATCAGAGGTTGCAAATATCAAGCAGACGTATTTTGTTATGTCTGCTGTAAATTTATTGAACACACTAGCAAAAAATACCCTGTAAATACATATGCTAAATGAGAGTGGCGAGGACTTATAAGAATATTTTGGCATGCTTGTTGGGGACCAAGCCAAGCAATGGGCACCTCATTTACCCTCATTTACCTCATTTACCGTCCATTGTTCACTGCGAACTTTGCAAAAAGAACTCTAGAAGGTAATTATAGTATATATTATATTATATATAATATATAATATATATATAGTATATATATATGCTATCTAATATAGATAATATATATATATATATAGTATATATATGATATTATATGGCAAAGGTTTACTTTCTGACCAGGAATCATTTTTTGATCGAGTGACACTTCGAGTCGCCGTGAAGTCGCTCTTGTATCAGAATACTTGAAAATATTATGTTTTTTTAATTTATTAACGTAAATGCATGCACACAAAGGTAATCTACGGTATCCTTCGACCAGTGAGTGCTGGTGAAATAATTTTTAAAATATAAAAACAGTATTTTTTAATTAATTTAATAAAAACAAACAAAAGTAAAAAAATCATGATTAACTCAACTATTGACCATTGAGCCGACTTCACGACGACTCGAGTCACTCGATCAAAAAAATGAAGAAAATTTTGCATATAATATTATATATATAGTATATAAGTATATAATATATATATATATATATATATTATTATATAGTATATATATAATATATATATATATATATATATAAGTTATATATATATATATAATATAATTTATATATTGATATAGTATATATTTATATATATATATATTATATACTATATATAATATATAGTTTTTTTTGCTTGTTCTGAATTTCTGAATTTGATAGCTAATGAATCTTTAAGTGAAAGTTTGAATTTATATAATATATTTTTTAATAACAATGAGCGAAAGATATTTAAATTTGTATATTTTTTTTCCTTCTCAGGTTAGAACAGGGGGTGAAAATAGAGCCGTGAAATTCGCAATCCCACGAATTTGGAGGGAGCCAACTGACCACTCCATCCATTGCCGAAGTGCTACACTTTCCTAAGCTTCCTGTACCCATTCTTCCAAAGGAAATACAGCCATCTTCAGAAGAAAGCAGCAAAATCAGAAGTCGATGAAGTCGTTGATCCTTAAATATAGTGTAGCTGAGGAGAAAAACCCATATTCCTTCCAACCAAGATGACATCAACGACTTGATCAGAGATCTTGGTCTCACAAAGTCCAACGCCGAGCTCAAGCAGTGGAAATTGTTACATGAAAGCGCAAAAGTCGCAAGTCAGAGAAAACGTCACCACTCTTTTTCAACTTTTTTCATCAGTCAAGATGGGCTTTGCTTTTGCCATGTGACAGGTTTGTTTGAAGCATTTGGTAATTGACTGTAACCCTGAGTGTGGCGCCTCTTCAATGATAGGTTATTGAAGAGTCTCAAAGCTGTGCTACTTCATAACGGGAACATGTATCCATCCCTTCCCTTGGCTCACTCGGTTGCAGCTCAAAGAGGAACACAGCCGTGTGAAGCCTATTGCCTAATGCCTTGAATACAGAAGCAGCATTGGAAGTTTATCGGTGGAGATTTTAATGATTGGCGTTTCCTGAATGGGGGTCTCCAAATCGTCTTTAACCAATGTTAGTCCAATGTTTACCGGTTTGTCTCTGGAACACGCGGGCCTTCCGCAGAACAACAACCACAGGCGGGATTGTCCACAGTGGGAGGGAACAATGTCAAATGGGACCTTCTGTTTGACCCCCAGAAAATATTGTTTTCAAAAAAAATTACTAAAATTAGGCATGCATGAAACAGTTTGTCACAGCTCTAGATACAGGATCCTTCAGCCTTCATCTACATTGCAAGGCTTCCTTCACGGTAAGCTTAATCTAAAGCAAGATGCAATAGCCGGCTTCTTCGTCCCGAACACAAGATAAAAAAGAACATAGAGTGCAAGGATTCCGAAGAAGCTGACTAGGGACAGAAAAAGCAGCTTGGAGACGGCTTTGGTGCAAGGTGGTTCGTCGGCTTCCCCTTGGGAATCCACAAATGGCCCGAAAACAACAAGGAGCTGTGGTTGAGACCCTTGGTCAGGAACCTACGGGCAAAATGGGCTTTGTAGGATTCCCTCAAAATCCATATCCTTGATGCCTCATCTGTCAAATTTAAGGAAAACATGGGGGCGTACTCAGAAGAGCAAGCGATTTAATCAGGATATTCTTGACTTTGAACACCGCTACTAAGGATCATATTACGAAAACATGATTGGAGACTATATTTAGGGGTTGATTAGTGAAAGCAAACCGTATAAGCGTAAATCCAGAAATACTTTCACTTACTAAAATATTTTGAGGTATCTTTGTATAAACTAAGATTAAATAAATGCTACTTTTGAATTATATTTTTTTTTACTTTGTGTAACCGAGAAGGAATTATATTCACCCATTTTTTTTATATCGGACATTGTGTAAATGTAACAAAATAGTTCCATATCACTGGAAACAAATCAATTTTTGGGAGGAATATTACCATTTTTTCATACTTCTAGGTATAAGAAAATAGGAAATTACAGTTGTTGTTCAAAGACAAATAATGTGTTACATAGTACATAGTTTGAAATATTGACAGTTTTTTGTTCGTAAATGCATATGAAGTTTGTGTTGTTGTCTTTTAACCCTTTTCGTACTGATGGTACTCTCATGTCAAGCAACTTAAAATAGCTATAAAATTTATCATCAGTAAAAATTTTAGGTTTAAAACCTATGGTACACTCAAGTTACGCATCAAGATTTATTTTGTGGTGATAAATGGCATCTAACTTACATGTGATAGTTTTAATATTTACATTTTGATTCAGATGTCGAAAATTTCGGTTCTGTGAAAAATTGGCTGTACGAGTTTTGGAATTATTTGATATAAAGGTGTGTACCTAGAAATTTATTTGATTGATTTAGTAAATTAACTATCCTAGAACGTATTTATAACATAATTAGGCTATTTAATTATTTTAATTTCTTTAGCAAATCAATATTTTTTCCAAGTGGTCAACGAATAGGCCGTGGTAAACGAGTTTTGCCAATTCATAAATTTTTGAAGGTCAGTCTATTATTCTTTTTTATTATAATTTCTTTCTACTGGTGTTTGTGAGAAGTTAAATGTTTTACCAAATTTAAACCACTAGACTGCAAATTTAATGTTAATTCATCATGTTTTTAATTGGGTTTTATAAAAAGTATTAATAATTTTGCCTAATTATCTTAATTCTCAATCTAATTTATAAGTTCTATTTATGCAACTTATTACAGAATAAATATATATATATATTATATATATATATATATATATAATATATATATTATATATATATATATATTATATATTATATATAATATTATATATTATATATATATATATATACTAAATATATATATATTGATATATATATATATATATATATATATAGTCCGACAGTAATATGAAGTCAGATCAGCAAAAATTATCTCTCTCTCTCTCTCGTCTCTCTCTCTCTCTGTCTAGGGTGGGCAGGGTGGGTTGGGGATCAGGCTACATGAAAATGCTTACCGA
>JABUQX010124233.1:12500-31702 GCA_015478945.1 Trachelipus rathkii | reverse complement strand
TTGGTGGTTGTGAAGGAACAAGGGGCGTAAAAATGAGAGAATGGAATCAAAGCAGCTTGTTGGGATTGGGGTAATTGGGTTTCATTGTGGTTCTTTAAAGGAATGGAATTATTAAGTCGGGCTTTGGTTTTAAAGGGCGGGAACATGGTTATAGTGGTGGGAGGTACTTGGAAACCGGACCGGCTGGGAGGACCGAAATGATGAAATAAGTGGATGAGGTTTGTGGCAAACGGGAACTTGTCCTTGAAGGGAGCGAAAGGGAAATGTTGAAGTTTTGGCAGAAGCGCGAAGGAAATAAGGTTGTGGGGGCATGGATAATGAGATTAAATGCGGGGTGTTTTTGGTATGGGGGTTTGCATGGGGTTGTGACCCACCCAAATTAAGTGGGAGGGATCCCGTCGCGGGTCCCCATTTTTTGGGGGGAATGGAAAGCTTCTTTAGGGGGATTTGTCTGTCTGTGAAAACGGTTTTCCTTCCACTTAATTAATGGGTTACAGAGGGGAGGGCCGATTTAGGGGCTGGGCTCCTTTTCTTTTCAGGGGACATTTTTATTTGCATATTTTCTTCTTTACTTGCTTTTTCTTTTCCGGAATGGCTATTTCCCCAAATTTTTGGGGGAAAAAAAAAAGGGTAGATAAAAGGGAAGAAAGGGGAAAGGATAACTATATATTCAGTGGCGGACTCCAGTAAACCTTTTTTACCTACTCGTCCTCTTCTCTCTTCTTCTTCTCTCTCCTTCCTTGGTTTTCTCCTCTCTTCCTCTCTTCTTCTCCTCTCCTCTTCTCTCTCTGCCTCTCTCCCTTCTTCTCCTCTCTCTTCCTCTCTCTCTCTCTTTCTTCTTCTTCTTCTCTCTCTCTCTCTCCTCTCTTCTTCTCTTCCTCCTCTCCCCTTCTCCTCTCCTCTCTTTCTCTCCTCTCTCTTCTTCTCTCTCTTCGTCCTTCTTCTTCTCTCTTCTTTTCTTCTCTCTCCTCTTCTCTTCTCTTCTCTCCTCTCTTCTCCCTCCTCTCTCTCTCTTCCCTCTCTCTCTTCTTTCCTCCTCTCTCTCTCTTCTCTCTCTTCTCTTCCTTTCTCTCTCCTCTTCTCTCTTCCTTTCTTCCTCTTCTCTCCTCTCCCTCTCCTCTTCTTTCCTTCTTCTCCTCTCTCTCTCTTTCTTTCTCTTGTCCTCTAGATACACTTTAGCTATCCTCTTTCCATTATTCTCTCCCTTTTCCCTCCTTCTCCCTCCTCTCTTCTTTCTTCTCTCTCTCCCTTCCTCTTTTCCTCTTCTCTCTCCTCTCCCTCCTCTTCTCCTCTCTCTCTCTCTCTCTCTCTTCTCTCTCTCCCTCTCTCTCTCTCGTCTCTCTCTCTCTCGTCTTCTCTCTCTCTCTCTCTCTCTCTCTCTTCTTTCTCTCTCTCTCTCTCTCTCTCTCTCTCTCTCTCTCCTCTCTCTCTCTCTCTCTCTCTCTCTTCTCTCTCTCTCTTCTCTCTCTCTCTTCTCCTCTCTCTCTCTCTCCTCTCTCTCTCTCTCTTATACTCTCTATATATAATATATATATATATATACTATATAATATATATAATAATATATATATATATAATTATATATATATATATAATATATATATTATATATATATATAATATATATATTATATATACTTGAGATATTCCTGCTAAAAAAGTTTTCTATGTATTTAAATAATCCTTTTCTTTGTTTGTTCATGGTTAGCGATAATATTTATAATATATTATAATAATTATAATAACTATAATAATTTAACTTCCATTATTGTAAAGCATTTAGATTTTTTAAATTAATTTATTTATTTTATTAAATTATTCATTTGTTATAAAAGTATATATTATAATGTATAGTATTAAAACATACCAACATAAAACAACATATTTATAAACAAAATTTTGTACTGCAAATCAGAATGCGGATTTCGGACCAGCGTCCGACTTTTCCCCGCTCTCCTCTTTGAGAGAGATGCCTCCATTTTTAATGGGTTAAAGCGTTATTTAATAGGGGTTATACTTATATTTTCGTTTTAATTTGTTCATAATCTTTTTTTATTTATTATGTATTAATGTTAAAAAAAAAAATTAGAAAATTTTATCGTAACATTATAAAATTTGTAAGAATCGATCGTTTCTAAAATGTCAACCGTGCTGAGCACGAGTAGGCACGAGTGCAGGAGTCGCCTCTGATATATATATATATATTATATATAATATACTATATATATATATATATTTTATTTTTGTTCTTATATTTCCTTTTTTAAAATATAATATAATATATATATATAAAATTTATATATATATATATATATATATATAATATATATATATATATATATATATATATATATACTATATATATATATATATATTTATATATATACTATACTATATATAAAAGTTATTTAACGCCCACACGGAACGGAGCTCGGATCAAAATAAAAATTTTTTACACAGTAGCATCTATGATACATAAATAGTGTTCTAGGGGTCGAAATGAATTTTTTTTTTTTTTTTTTTTTTTTTTTTTTTTACTGTTCTAGGGGCGAAATTAGTAGTATATATATTTATTTGGTAAAGGTATACAGGCAATGTAGGGGGCTCGGAGCCGACGGGAACACAGGCGCGGACGTTTTTCCATACCCCGTAGTGGGAGGGGCGGAGGCAACCCCCGCGACCCCCAAATACAAAGAGCGGGGGTTCCGGAGACCCTCCCCGGAGGGGGGAATTAGTCCTACCCCGTACGTTCCCCGGAAGGCCGAGAGAACCCCGACTCCTACCATCGGTGGATATCCTTGTGGTATTCTTTAATACATTTCCTTACTAAAATTTACCAGGAGTGTCCTAAAATTGTATTCCTTTTTCGCTGCTTATCTATTGTAGTTTTGAGATATATTGTGTTTTTTTTTATATTTATTTATTTTTTTCATTTCCGACGAGAAAACGATACTATTTATGTATCATAAGAGGCTACCTGTGAAAAATTTTCTTTTGATCCGAGCTCCCGTTCCGTATGGGCGTACGGAAGTCTCATTTTACATATTTATTATTAAGTATAATATATATATATGAGTTATCAAATATATTATTTGGTCTTTATATATATGTAATATTATTATTATGTATTATATTAAATTTATATATATATTATATTTAAATAGTCTTTATTAATAATATTATATATGATATATTAAAGTTTATATATATATTAGTATATAATATATATAGGTAATAATATAATATTATTATATAATATATATATACTATATATTAAGTATATATATAATATATATATAATATAATATATATATATATATATATAAGTAGTGATATAATATATATATATTATTATATATATAATATGTATATATTGATGTATGTTAAAAACACCGCAATAGGACCTCAGCTCAAATTTATGATAAAAAATATCCGTTTACTCCTCACCTACAACTTAAAAGTTTCCTATTATAATACCAGTATAATATATGTAATTAAGAGTAAAGATAACAAATTAAATTAGTAATAAAATAATATATATAAGCAATATAATAATTTTTATATACATCTTATAATTAATCCCTATTAATATAATATAATACAAATTTATAAACTAATACTATATATATTTTTATATCTAATAATACTATATATTTGGGAAACTATGTAAATTAATATTAACCTAATATAACCTGTACTACATATATACTCTCAGTACTATATAATATATATATTATTGATTTATTAAAAAAATAATAATAATATAAACTATATATATAATATATATGCACCATAATATATATAATTATATCTATATATCTATATATATATAATGATAATTTAATAATATATAATAAGTAAAAAGTGATTAAGATTAACGATTTTCACCAATATAAATATATTTAATTATATAAACATAATAATAAATATATATAATATATAATATATATAATATATATAAATAATATATATAATATATATTTGATATATACTATGATATATTATATATATATATAATACCTCGATTATAATTTTTCTTCTTCTCTCTCACCCTTCCTGCTTTGCCCCAAAGATTGGCAGGTAAGGTGCTGTTACAAGCCATCGGAGATAGGAATAAGCTTAAAGTAGAGGTGAGAACGATGACAAAACGTCGAAATGAAAAGCCTCAGCACTTACCCTGCCCCCATCTTGTTACTACAATATATTAAGTGAGGAGTCATTGCAGTCACAAGACAGAAAATCCACTCACACAGTAGAAGACATCATGGATAAGAGAGACCGCGACGCGACCCCTGTATACACTATGTATAAATCGTCACTATGTAAGGTTCATCCCCACTGGCCCGGCGTGGGCCACAACACATGCCCCCATACAAAAACCCGCCATTCTCTCCTATCATACACCTTTATTCTCGTCCTGGCTTTGCCAAACTCACCTTTCTCATCCTTCAGACATCCGTTGTTCACCGACTCTATCCACTTCCTCTTCGGTCTCCCAGTTCGGTCGGTTTCCCAAACACACTCATCCAATAATACATCCGCGGTTTTAAACAACCCGGCTGTCATCATCCTTCTCCACATGACACCAATACCATCTCACATACCTTTACATTTTATCTCTTCATTTAACCACCTTTCTGTTTCAACACCACGAGCATACTCTATTATACGTTTCATTGCCTCTCACAATTTATTATTTCTTTTCACATCCCTTAGCAATGGCCCCTAAGTATTGTACCATATACTAAACACTCATTGACTACTTTAGCTCCAAGTAATACTTCTTATTCCAGAACTCATAATCTCACCTTAACCATATCAATTTTACAACAACAAGGTAACCCTCGGTAACAAACATTACCCTCATTGTAAAGACTCTAGTTTCGCACCAGGACTAGTCCCGTTTACATTAATCAACGATTGTGAATTGCACCAGCAACCTTGGCCTGCTTATTCAACAACTTCTCCTACATAACACTCTGCCCATCATCCGTTCCCTTCTCATCCTCATCCACCACATACCCTAAATATTTAAATCAGATACACTTGCTTCCAGACAGCTCACTCCATTCTAAGTTTAACCAACTGACTACCATCTGAGGACTGTCCTCACTCACAAACCATAAAACCTTACTCATATCTACGTTTAACTTTTCAAAACCCCTCCTTTTACATAACCCTGCCAAAATCTCTCTATCCAATCCTCTCAAAACCTCTTCAGATTCGCCACACAAAAACCAAAATATTCGCATATAATAGGTAGGAACACCCTCCACTACCTCTCTCATTCATCCATCAATGCGTCGCCCACCATTTCTTGCCATCCCACACCTCGAATTCTTTCATAATCTGAAATTTAATACACATATAGAATAAACCGGGAGATATTAACACATTCCTGTCTCATCTCTCGCATAATATTAATCGCAAATAAACCAATTCTACCATTGACACACATTTATTCTTACACACGCTTCCATATCGTCCATGACATACTTTTGATTCCATCAGAAGCCTAGCACCAACACCATATATATTCACTAACACCTGCTATAAGAGCTTCCCTTATTATACGTTCTAATCATACTCCCGCGGTCACAAACCTAAAATAATAAATTTATTCTCTTCTCCTCTCAGTAATAGCCAATCATCTGTTTCAACGATAAAGATGATCCACCCATCTCATCTGGAAAACGCATCCATCCACACCTTGTATTGACAATCATTACCATGTCACCTCTAAGTCACTCGACGCACTCTTTCAACTCAATAAACTAAGCATATACCTTCCCTACGACACTCAATATAAAACTTATTCCCCTATATTTCTACAATCCTTTTCTCCGCCTTTACGCCTTATATGTTAAAGGTGGTACTATTCGCTCTTCGCTCACCAAATCCCTTGGAACTATAACCCTCCATAAAACGCTTTATTACAACAACTTCCAAAAGGAATCCACTCTTCACTCTGGCCTCCCGCTCTTGTATTCCAAGTTTCTACTAAGTAATTTCATCCTAGTACCTGCTAGATTACCATTTTTCAATTTTCGCTCACCTCTCCCCATTACCTCTCTCCTTTACTAAAACTTCATCCTCCCAAAATATCCTATTTCCTATTCTTGCACACATCAAAAC
The DNA here is from genome assembly GCA_015478945.1 of Trachelipus rathkii. Classification (NCBI taxonomy): domain Eukaryota; kingdom Metazoa; phylum Arthropoda; class Malacostraca; order Isopoda; family Trachelipodidae; genus Trachelipus; species Trachelipus rathkii. The sequence goes on along the minus strand of JABUQX010124233.1, from coordinate 25,568 downwards.
CACACCACATTCACTAAACACCTCATCATTACTGTTTTAATATTGGGCAGATTTTCGAAGTGTCTTTTCCACACTCCCCTCACATTCCATTTCATCAGTATACAAAAAGGACACCATCCCTATTCGCATTTATTCTAAAGCAGATTCCCCTTATTCCATCTTAACGTTTCGCGCTTCCTTCCAGAAAAGCTTCCTATTTCCCTTGTATGTCTCATTCATCCTCCTTCCAATTTCTGTTCATTTTACCTCTTGTTTTCTCCTACGTATGCACACTTTTAGTATTTCTTTTTTTCGCATCCTTATATAATTCAAGTGCATCTTAAGCATGTGCATTCTTAAGTTTGCTTTGTAGCTACATTCAATCACGCATTCTTTTGTACCTTAACGCTTTCCATCAACCTTTCTTGGTTTCCCCCCATTCCGCCTTCCCCCCCCCCCCCCAAACCCCAATTTCCGCTTGTTGCTTCACCTCTTTACTTCCTACTTTAGCACAATCCACATACTTCTTTTGCACTACTATCAATTGCTTCCTTCATTTTTGCCCCCAGATTTTGTTCAAGTATTCAGTACTTCTTTCACATATCAACCGAATTTACGTAGCTGAGCGCTCTACATTATTACTTAATCTTATTGTCTTGCTCATTCACTTAAACTTCTCACTCTTAAATTTTATTTACCTATTCCTTTCGTATCACCTTCCTCTCCATCAAGCCCCCACTATATCTTAATTTTACAATAATAACAACATAATGATCCAGATAATCCCCATTCCATAATAACCGCCTCACCTGATTTAACATCCTAACCACATACTTCAACATCTCCTCTTCACCAACACAGAATCAATCATAATTTCACTTCGATACCCATCTCTACCTACACAATTCTAAGTATACTTATGGATACTCTTCGTGTTTTAAAGAAAGTATTACTTAACACATCATACCTCTCCTTCACAGAAATCAATCACTCACTTTCCTACATTCTCATTTTCTCCCGCCACCTCCAAAACCACCTGTTATATTACCATCCCTTTTTGATCACCTATCCAACCATTCAGGTCCCCCAGGAACACTATCAATCTGAAGCCCTTACTTACTCCCCTTCCAGAGCATCATTCAAATTATCCCAAAAAAATCGTTACTCTCTTCAACATTTCCCTCAGAGGGACCATACGTCACAACGACACATACCTCCGTGACCTTTTCAAATTAAAATTTAACCATTAGAATTGCTTAGGGACATCACACACTCACAAAGATCTACCATAGCGTTTATGTTATCTCACAAGTGTCACTCATCAAAAATTGGCAACAACATCCTTCTCTCCCTCTCTATTCTACTCTTCACACCAGCACATACACAATTATCACCACCTCACCACTCACTTTCACCTTTTCCTTTCATCTTTGATATTCAGTCACAGCGAGCAAAATCAAGAATGCACTCATTATTTGGGTCCTCCCCACACCTACTAAATCATTACATCCCCACCTCTTCCTCTACTCCTCCAACATTTTAATTCCTCTGATATCATTTTTCCATGTACCCATTACGATTCAATACCAATTTCGCCGAAAAGAGAAGTAAAGTTCAGTTTTTACTGCGATCACGACCATCTCGCGATGGCAATGCTTTGTATCTCAGTCATTCCTAGCAAAGAGATAGTGTCGGTAGTGGGCAGCCAACCTCATTAACTATCCCCACCGCCCTTAGTCGACTTCTACGAACGTCAGCAACATACGAATAGTGGGTGCACATTCTTTCCTCACCCCGGCATCACAGTGAATACGAGTAGTAGCGGATGTCTGTAAGGTAGTCTAATCCTAGAAAGTGGGGTGTGCTACTTTAATCATTGTGTATAATGATATGTGTTGGATAAATGGTGAGTTAGTAATATGTTGCCGAAAGGAAGAGTGTGTTAAAGAATATGAAACCGCTATATAATGAGAGAAAGGACCGCCTACCATTAAAATATGGGAGGTAATTTCATTCGCATATCGAGGGATGCGTGCTGACTCTCCCTCTTATACATATATAAATTTTATTATAATACTTTATTTTATATTATATATTATAATATCATAATTTATATAAAATCATAATTCATGTCTGTATATATAAATTAAAAAGTTAGAAAAGGAAAAATATATATAAGCTATAAATCTATAATATAATATATACTTAATTATTAATACTATATATTATAAGTATATTATATATTATAATATATACAATAATAATTTTATATATATATCTTAGAGGATCTGATAACCGAATATCGGTAAGATTCGGTATATCGGTCCTTGCTCGTAAATTTAGTTCGGCCCAAAATATTCCGAAATATTCGGGCTCTCTCGGACTATTATTGCACGTACTATTCGGACCCTAACCGAATTATGAGACTTTATAAACAATTAAATAAGCTGCGAAACTATAAGGGAAATAGTATATTCATATAAAATTTGCAAAAAATATTTTTTTAGATTAGAAAATTTTTTTCCAAAAAAAAAAAATTATACTTTGAGTTTATGTGGAAAAAAAAATGGGCGAAAATCTTTGTCATTGTCAGATCCTATAAGGGCCATTGACATTGTTCAATATTCCAAAAATATAGAATAATTAGTGATACGGATATGCGACCAACATGTAGTGGTTAATAAGGGAGAGTGGCTTCTGCTAATCAATTTCATGTTTTAGGTTCACATGCTTTGACAACTATGCATTTCACAATTCGAATTATTATGTCAGAAGTCTGTTAAAGATATCTTTATTTACTTGCCAAAGTATATCTTTCTCTATTTGGGTTCACCATTCAGCAACAAGGGTAGCAGCAAAGCTTTAATACCTGTACAGATGCAACTGAATGTCAAACAGCATAAAATTTAAAATTCAAGGACAGTTGTCTTATAGTTTGTAGAGAAAATCATATGAATATTTCTTAAAAGATTGTTATCATTAAAAAGTTCCCCTAGCCATATACGTTGCTGAATGCAATCAGAAAAAGTGGATCTGCCCATATTTTCAAGTGTCAATAATTTTTCCATTTACTTGAAGCCATTTGACAACATCACTAAAACAAGCAGTAAACGTTTAGAAACAGCAGTCGCCCAAGTGATCCCTTCATTTTTTAGCAATAAATCTTTTTTTCGGTTTAGAACATTATCGGATATTATCTGACAACGGCTTACTATATTCACTTATTTCTAGAATTAAAACATATTCGACGAGCTTTTTTTAATTAGAACTAAATTGTAAAAATTGTAAAAAGCTTTAAAAATGACATAACTTGTGTGCTTACAATTTTTATTTATATAATAATTAATATTCAGAATATTTGTTATATTATTATATACTTACTTTTTATCTTTTAGAACCGAGGGTTGGGGCCATTTGGCCCCCCGTGCTATATCATCCCCCACTGTTCCGTCCGCGTTCGCTTATGCTCGCGGGTCCAGTGGTGGAGTTTTTATTTAAAATAAAAATAACTACCTAAGACATAGTAATATGTTAATTTGAAAATGGCGACGAAAAAATAAAAAAAAAAAATAAAAGAGAAAATATAAAAAACAGACGGAAATGAAGAAGGCAAAAGGTTCATATTAATAATAAATAATAATTAATAATCAATAATAATAATAATCAATAGAATAAATAATAATGAATAATATAATAATCTTAATAGATGAAATAAATAAATAAATAAATAAATAAAATAAATAAAAAGCTTTTACAAAAAAATATGCAGACGAAAATCTACAAAGAAAATTTCTTAAGCAGAATAAAAAAAGAATATTTTTCTGTTATTATTCAATTGAAATGAAATATGCCTATTTTATTGTTAAACTCGTCGAAAAATTATTTGAAATAAATAGAATAAATTAAAAATGTTTCCCGCGAAAAACCTATAGGCCCATATGTATAAATCATGGTCTATTAATATGACAAAAAAGCTTGCAGTTGGAAGTAAATTACACTTTGTTGAAAGAGAGGAACTTAAGAAATTTCAGATAGAAAACTAAAGACATAATTTGCTGTTCCATTGTGATAAATCTTGGTGATAGCTTACTTCTTAGATTTCTCTCCGCGATTCAACGCTAATTTTTCAACATGAATCAAGATTGATCAGTGTAATAAAATAATGCGTCGTTGAGTTAGGCATGTGGTGAAAAATGCTTGAATATAAGTCTTTTGCTACCCGACTCTTCTGCTGCCATCGACTTGATTACGTAGTGCTTGAGAACAGTGGATGGGACTGAATGTCCATTTTCACTTCTTTAATTGGTTGTTTTAAAGAAATGGTGAGTATGGAAGATGGATCATACAGGGAAAGAAAAGTAAGAGTCAAAAAGGAGAAAAGAGTCCCATTCTTCTGACGAGGTGATTATTGTACATAAAAAAAGGCTACATACGGAATTCCATCAAGAAATAAACAAATATATAAGTTTGGACCGTAACTTGTAGACCAGTGAAGGACCTAATGATATTCCCTTACAATTGCTTGTCGAAAAACACTAGGGAAATAATTTTATGAATTTGAGAAAATAACTAGCAATAAAATACCTTTTCAGCTCCACCATCATCAGTCGACAGTGAAAGAATATTTAAACAGGAGGAAATATTTATGAAAGCCAAAATAACATATTATCCCTTGAACATAAAATGGCAGAAAAACTACTAAGTGTTCTGTGTCATTTATAACCTTTAGAGCTTATTCAATGAAGTTTAGTTTAATAATCTTTAACTACGAACCTTTTCAATTTTCATTTAATTATTTTTAATTATGTTAATTAATGTTTGACTCTTCTCTGATATAGTATTTACTTTGTCGTTTTATTTAACTTTGTTAAAATAAAGATTTTCTTTATTTTTCCACCATGGGATGACCGATAACTTTGAAAAAACTATTCGGCCGAATAGCGAAGTGATTATTCGGCCGAAATATTCGGTATTCGGCGTAATACTTTTTAGCCGATATATCGGAAATATCGGTTATTTCGTGGCTTTTTCAACATAATATACGGGCACATCCCTAATATAATAAGGTATATATATATATATATATCTAATATAATAATTAATAGTGATGGAATTATGAGTATATACTATTATATATAGATATAAATATATACCTATATATAGGTATATTTATATTATATATATAATATAATAATGGATCATAATTATATATATATATATAAGTATATATATGTTATAATTTTACTATATATATTTATAAGTACTATATATATATATAAGTAGCTATATATTAAATATGATAGTATATGAATTATATAATTATCTATATAGATATATTATATAAGATTATATATTATATAGTTAGGTATGGTCCGAATAGTGAAAAAGGCGAATACCGAATACCGAATATTCGACCGAATAATTCACTATTCGGCACATCCCTAATATTATATATTATATAGATATATATATAATATAATAATGACATATATACTATTATATATATAATTATACGTACGTAATAGGCAATATATTATAATAAATATATAGAGAGTAAATATCTTTAGTCTTGATTATGCTATATGAAAATGAAAGCATTGATGCTGAGTGTAGTAGGGAAAAATTGTGAAATGGATAGGAAACTAGCTGGTTGCAATCAAATCTCTTGTTGGATACAATTTGGACTCTCTTTGAGTGCACTAGGGTTTTAGATGAGGGTATGTTGTACCTGTGTAATTGTATAGTAGTAAGACTATGATTGTGGAAGAAGAGGTAGTAGGTTCTAAAGTTGACAATCCGTTCCGGTATGGACAATCCTAAAGGGGCTATCCCGTGTCTAAGCGTGTTGAGAAGAATTAATAAATGAGGAAGTGAATGTGATAAGGGTGTGAGACATAATTTAATAAAATGGGATGAATGTGGGTTGAGGGAGTTTGTCTCTCCGTGTTAAGACGAGAATACAATGTGAAATTGCATAAGCTATAGTTCGGTAAATAGGGAAAATACTTTATGTTTTATGCTAAGCAAGGCGTAGAATAATTGTGATGTAGCAATACAAGTACCATAAGTAAAAATTGGATAGAGTTAGTAAAGGAATGTCTGTATGACAATGAATGTGAGTTTGGTCACGGGAGAGAAGAAAGGTCCATAATAAGAGTAAATGGTGGGGTTTTGTGAGGTGGTATAGATGTGGGGTTGGCCCAAGCGAGCGATTGACGAGATACCACAGTGGTGATAAGTCGCAATCTTGTGAAGCTCAAGGATGGATTATTTGACTGCGACGAGTTCTCACTTAAATGTATTGAGGAAATGGTAATGGATTTCCTTTCGGCTTACATTATGCTCTTCTACTTAACTATCCTCTTTCCATTCATGTTATGCACCCTACCCCACATATGTGGGAATTGAAAGGAGGAGAAAGAAAGAAAATTGTTATTACTTTATTAATTTATTTTGAATTGTTTTTATCTGCCATTCATTTTCTTTTAAAAGTATATGCTCCATCTTCATCTGATATTCACATATGTTCCATTGATTATTTTTATAAAAATATTAGTTTAGATTTACAAAAAAAATTAAAAAGCGAAGTTCATAAATTTTTTCCTCCCATTTTTGCAGTCAAATGAAATTATCCATAAAATATCTGGCAAGTGCCTTGATCGTGGTAACTTACAGTCTATGGAGGATGTGGTCGTAACTGATTGCAAAGGAACTCCAACACAGATTTGGATCTTCGATCATTATAATTCGTCCTAGCGATCGCTATACCTTCATTTAGAGGACATGTGGAATGGGGGTAGTTTAATTTTTTAAAAATTAAATGCAATAGTAAAGAGTAAATAATAATAATTTTTTTTTTAAATTTGTTAAAAAATTAACTGCAATAGTAAAGAGTATAATTAGAATTTTTTTTTTTTTAAATTTGTCCAAGAAAAGGAAAACAAAATTATATGTAATATATTTTATTTTTTTTAGATTTATAATTTTTGTATTTTTTTAATATTATTGATAAAAAACGTTTTATTAATTTAAAATAAAAATTAAACAAAGTAACTATATATAATATATAATTTGCATTAAGTTCATAATATAATATTTTATTGGCAAATAGAATTGATATATCAATTATTATAAATAATAAAAGAGTTAAATCAATTAATATTATACTTATAATATAAATAATATAATATAAATAACTAATATATATATCATAAATATAATAATATCTAATAAATATATATATTATCATTACATATATTACTATATATCTATATATTATATATTACTAATTAATATAATAAATATATATATTATTCTAATTATTATACTAATCATTGTTATTTATTTATAATTATAAAATATACTCATATATTAGTTAATTTGTATATTTTAACAAATCTGAGTGCTATGGTGATTGTTAACTTTGCAATATGACTTTATTAGTAATCAAACTCTCACTTTTTTATAAACCATCGTTAATAAAAATATGAAGTCTTTTTGATTTTTTTTAATGGGTTGCATTGTGATATTTTAGAATCAAACACAATTTATTATTAATTAATTATTTATTATTATTTTTATTATATTAATTATTATTACTATATTACTTATTATAAAGGTACACTCTACCTATTCGCTTTACTTTGTTGGGTTTATGCTCAGATACCTTTTTACGTATTACTTGTGTCTGCGGCACTACTGTTAATGTTTATTTGACTTTCCCACTACTCTTTGGTTTAGTGGTTCTGCCTCACATCCTCCCTAGGTTCTTAACAAGCTCATATCTCTTATTAAATTATTTATAATTATTATTATTAGGTTATCATTATTATTATATAGGATTTCTATTTAAATATCACTTATTATTTAAAGATCTTAGACTTGTCATGAACTTGCATTGTGCATTTGTTCATATTTAACGAATGTTTATTGTATTTTATTAAAGAATATAATCAGAAGTGTATAATTTATTTATTATACATGTCTGCAGATGTATATAGAGTTATATTATTTAAAGTATATATAACTATATTATTATTATTATATAATTATTTATTATCTATTATATAATTGAAATATGTTGTCTGTGAATTGTTTTTGAACATGAACGAAGAGATGTTTTTGTTTCGGCAGTTTCCCAATTCCATTTTCCACCGTCCATACCTTCATTTCTCTTCTCTCTCTACCCCTACAGTGCTCTTTCCGTGATCATTTTGATGTAAGTCTCCCTATGTTTGCCTTTCCTGAAATCCTTGTGGTTAATGCTGGCTGTCAGGCTGTATATACATTATTTGCCATTCTTGTCACGAGGTCCTCTCCCCACGTGGTTGAACAAGGGAACAGATACAAATCACCGGTTGATTCCCTCCTTCTCCGGGCACTGCCTATTGATTTGAAGGACACTACGACTCGAATTGAGACTAACAACCACTGAGAAAATCTGTGCCACACCTTAGGAATGTTAAATCATTGAGCCATCTTATCTGTGTGGTACACGGACTATTATTTTGTCAACTTAAATACTGGGAGTGTGTGGGAGGCTTTTCCGAGGCCACAACCCATAGCCCACACTACGGGATAGAGTTCGGGGTCAGGAAAGTTTAATTGCTATGGACGTTGTGGTTGGGACAATTTAATTTAGTAGATACTTACATCCATTGGCTCTATATTGATATCTTATATAACTCATATATATAATAAGATAATATATAATATAATAATTATATAAATATATAATATAGATATAATATAATTATTATTAAAAATTAAAATAATAGAGTTATTGAAAGATATAATAATTAATATAATTAATATTAAGTAATAAATATTTCTTTCATACCATAAGTATTATACAATAATTTAAAAATAATTAGTTAATAATATAAACAAACTTAAAAGGCTTATACTTATAAATTATTATATATATATATTATATGAGTAAGTATATAGATATAATATTAAGAATATAATAATAATTAATACGATAGTAATAGGTTATATATATATATATAATTTTTTTTTTTTTCTTTTTTTTGTTGTGTGGTTGTTATGGGGGAATCTTTCATTAATTCAGAAAAAAAGGAAAAAGTTACAAAGAAAGGTGAAGCTAATCATCTGTCTGACTTCTAACCCGACCCTTTCCTAATCAGTTCTAGACTAGAGACCAATAGGGGAGGAGCTTTGTCTCCCTTATGGTGAAATGGATGATACTCTTCCACTACAACCAATAGTATTGAATAACGGATCTGTTTCTAAGTCTACCCCGTCTAGACGAGCAAAGGCTGTTTTTTTGACCTCTCAGCACTACCCAATCACTTAAACTTCATGTCTGCCATCCCAAGGGGTCCTTCGCCAGCAGGGTCTCGATCCTAGACATCAGAACAAACAAACTCCAGCGATCGCTTTCTCAGACCCCATCTCCAGGAGTCCCAAGTCTTACTTCCTACCCGTTTTATTTTTATTTCTATTCGATGACAACACGTCCGCTGACTGCTATAAACCAGCTCATCCTTGCCACAGACAACGCTACTTAAGAGCGAGTCCATTTCCATTCTGTCCGTGCTGCCTCAAGAACCCAAAGCCACTACTTGCTTCCCTATCACATCTGGGGAAGACTTTTAATTTCTAAACCTAACGATATTCGTAACACGTCAAAGGGAACCATATATGCATATGTGTCAGAGTTCTGTTCAGATACTTCGGATGAAATTCTCTCTCATTTGCAGAGAGGCAACGTGTCATTCGCCGACGTTTATCGGTTCTCTTAACCCCTTAATGACGCACCCTCTTCTCCTACTTACCTTCTGAATAAATTTACTAAACCAGCCAATGTATTTTTATAATTATTTCTACAACTACGTTTCCGCCGTTAATTCATCTACACGTATATTATTGGTCCATAAGATTGTGCGGAAAATTTCCCGAAAACACCATACAGGTCCACCTCTCTCCCTTTTTTATGGCCCGCATAACTCTGGTGTCATCTCTGCTTCCAGGGTTGTAACTGATGAGTTGAGCTATCACTTTGCTTCCTGATCCAGTGGGTCCCGGTATCGTGAACATTTCGTTCAGAAAGCCTGCGGATGGAAACTCTAGACTTTTCTGTTCCCTCTGGAGAAGTCCTTACAATAGATTATTCACCAGAGCAGAGTTTCAGGAAGCCTTAAAACTAAATAAAGATAGAGCACCTGGTCCTAAAGGCATTTCCTTCCAGATGCTTAGGCATGCTCATTCCACTGCCACTGCATTTAAACTCGGCATATATAATACAATATAGGTGGAGGGATTCTTCCCTTCTGCCCGGCTTACTGCATATATTGTCCCCATTTCCAAACCTGGGAAGAATCTAACTTCCGATAACCATCGCCCTTTTTCATTAACCTGTAACACATGCAAGCTGATGGAGAGAATGATGGCTTCCTGTCTTGTTCCCACGTTGGAGCAATACCATGCATTTTCTAACTCAATTTAGTTATTCAGTTACCATCGCTCTACTCCGGATCCTCTCCTTCGTGTAGATCACGATATACGTGAGGTATTCGTTTCTAGCAAAGTGACCTTAGCCTTTTTCTTTGATCTGAGGGGGGATGTGGAGGATGGGGGATTTTCGAAACCTTCACTCCGTAGGCCTTAGGGAGCAACTTTTCCTCTTCCTTCATTTATTAATGTCGAATTGTTTTTTTAAAGTCCAATGTGTAACTACATTGTCGAGGCGTTTTGTCATGGATGAGTTGCCGCAGGGGAGTGTGTTGATTGTCGCAATATGTTTCAATTGAGTAGTCGATACCATCCCGAACTCGGTCCGCTGTTCCATCTATGTTGACAATCTTGCCACTTCCATCTTACCTGGAGCAAAACCTCCTTGTATAGTGCGTCAACTTCAGCTGGCCATCGACAGGGTTTTATCCTGGTGTTCTGCACGGGCTTGAATTTACATTCTCCACATCGAAAGCTAAAGCCATGCTTTTCCTGTAAAATCCCTGTCGAAGAGGTGGAGTACAATCGCTATATATATTACACCTCTATTGCTTCTCCATCCATGTGGAGCCGACGGTGAGATTCTCGGGCCTGCTGTTTGATGAGCACCTCGCCTACCTCCCTCACATTACTCACCGCAAAGCTAGTAGCTGTCGTTCCTTGGATCTCTTAAGGCACCTCATCTCTAAGACTTTGCATGCAGTCAGAATCACTGCGCCCACTTTTACATCATGCTGGTGCGGGCTAAACTAGACTATGGTTCTGCCATTTATGGGCAGACCTTCCAGTCGTGCGGTACCTTCGTCGTATTGACTCAATTCAGACCTAGGGTCTGAAAATAGCCACAGGAGCATTTCATTCCTCGCCGATGGAAAGCTTGGAGGTGGAGGTACCACATGTGTTCCTTATTCAGGTTTCTACTTCATCGGCCTTCACGTCTATAATAGAGCGAGTCCATCACAATTCCTCATATTGGCCATTTGCTAGGGTTACTTCCATCTTCACTTTTCTCTATCTTCCTCAGCGAGTGGTCGCTGAGGAAGATCGAGAAAAGTAAAGATGATTTCAACTCCAGCTATTGAAAGTGTGTTTATCAGACTCCTGCTGTTTGCACTGGGATTCAATCTTTAACAAAGTCAGGGGCACACCCGGTACATTTGAGGGATTCTTTTAATAACCCTGAGGAAGTCCATAGCGACTCTATAGCAGTTTACACTGATGGTTCCAAGACGGAAGGATGTGTTGGGGCATCGGCTATTTTTCTGGACCTAAACTGTGATTCCCACACCACACTCTTCCCACTTATTCGTTTGTTTTCTCGATTCAACTGATAGCATTGTCTATGGGCTGCCAACAGAATCCGTACCATCATACCAGATTGGTAACTATACCATCTTTTCCGATTCTAGTAGCGCTCTCCAGTGCGTTGCTTGACCGATCGATAAAAGAAACCCTTTGGTCTCTGCATTAAAGTCTCTCTGTCGTTGCATGTTAAAAAGTCAAAGTATTGCCTTTTTATTTTGTTTCTCATTATTGTGCTTCACTGAAACGAACAGCGGCGATTAGGATAGGCCAAACACGCCGCAATCGGGCTGTCGAATGCCCATTACCATTGATACTGTACACCGGGGACGCTTCCCTACTACAGATTTTCCATCAACTACAACGTCAGAGTTTCCTTTCCTGAACTGGCAAAAGAACACTCAATGGCTCCTAAACTATCATTTCATTTTGCTCCTTAAAATTTCCTCCTTACAGTAGTTCATATCTTTTGTGGCACTGGGAGGCCGATCTCAAACCCTCCGAAGCAAAGTTTTTCCCTGATCGTGCTCACTATCACCTCACCAGCATCAGCCTTCCGCACGAACCTATCCGAATCTTCTCATTTTCTCCGAGTTTTTTACCTTGGCCTGTTGGAAACAGAACAACTTATATGGATCTAACCTCTTGAACACTGTTCATGTGTCGTTTTGTTTTTGGAATACCCTGCATTTGGAATTATACTGACAGGAATATATAGCCACTTTCTTGCGTGCTGTTGGTGGTCCAACTAGTACAGTGCTACTCCGGAAAAAAAAAAATATTATATATATTTTCTTTTAGATATGTTTCTAAAGTATACTCGTCCTTATCTCCATTGTAGTAGAAGTTTTTCATATACCTTCATCAGAAAGTTTTTCTTGATATAAATGAAGGATATTTCCTTGCTTTCATACTTTAGTAATATATTTTAACATATTCTGTATTCCCTGTGTTTACCTTCTGAGAGGGGAGTAAGCACGTTAAAAAGTTTTTTTTTTAAACATTTCAGAGCTTTTCAATAGAAGGTATATATATATATATTATATATAATTATATATATATATATATAATATATATATATATATATATAATATATATATATATATATATATATGATATATAATATATAATCATATATATATATTAGATATATAATATATATATATATATATTATAATATATATATAATATATTAGTATATAATTATATATAAATATATATTATATATATATATATAATATATATATATCGAACCTGTGGTCATTTATTTTGCTGTTAGGTTCACGAATCTATTGCAGTAGGTCGTGTAGA
>JABUQX010124232.1:0-27500 GCA_015478945.1 Trachelipus rathkii | reverse complement strand
TGATAAAGAATTTTATAATAAAAATACTTAAGATGAATCTGAAAAAGAAAATGAAAATGTAAATGAGTTTAAGGCAATTCAAAAACGGCTTGATATTCCATATCTTAATGTTATGAAAGACATTCCAACTCGCTGGAATAGTACACAAAACTACACATCATATGATGGAAAGAAGTATTGCTCAAAGAACTTCTTGCTTCGTACGCCAGTTCGTATTCCAAAGTTAACAATCTTATTAATTTAGAAAATGACATCATTTCACACTGCCTTAAGCTATTGAAACCATTTGAAGAAACTACCAAAATAATCAGCGCCTCTACAGCTTCTGTCTCTAATGTAATACCATTAATCTCAAGGCTAAATAAGCATTTTGAACCATCTTCAAATGAAAATGATGACGGTTTTAAAAAGAATGAAAGATGTAATTAAACTAGATGTAGAAAAACGCTTTGGTTCTGTGGAAATTAATGACCTTCATACTATTGCAACTTACTTAGATTCCCGTTATAAAGCAAGTTTTTTTGTAACGATATTAGAACAAGTTAAATCGTTACTTTGTGTTGCAGTGGAAAAACTTCAATCCGAACAGTCTATTAATTCGCCACCCATTAAAAGCAAAAAAAACAAAATCTACAGAACCAACACCTTCTACAAGTAAATCAATAACAGATTCACTGGAAGAATTTCTACAGTCCAGTAGTGATGAAGAAACACACGCATTACCAAAAGATGTAGTGCAAATGATTGAAAACTATCACCAAGAAAAACGATTAGATTCAAATGATGATCCAATCCGTTGGTGGAAAGTTAATCAAAATGTTTACCCACGCTTGAGTAAACTTGCAAGGAAAACTTCAATCCGAACAGTCTATTAATTAGCCATCCATTAAAAGGAAAAAAATGAAATATTCAGAACCAACATCTTCTACAAGTAAATCAATAACAGATTCACTGGAAGAATTTCTACAGTCCAGTAGTGATGAAGAAACACACGCATTATCAAAAGATGCAGTGCAAATGATCGAAAACTATCACCAAGAAAAACGACTAGATACAAATCAAATGACGATCCTATCAGTTGGTAGAGTGTTAATTAATCAAAATGCAAAATGTTTACCCACGCTTAAGTAAACTTGCAAGGAAATACCTGGCCTGTCCTCCAACTAGTGTTCCAAGTATGAGAGTATTTAGCAATGCTGGGCTAATATATGATGAAAAGAGAAACAGACTCTCAGCAGAAAAGGAAGAAAAGGCAGAAAAATTGATGTCTCTCAAGCACAACCTTTCCATATTTGAATTTCAATACTAGTGCAAAATGTATATAATCCATGTAAAATCTCTTTCATTAAGGTCGGAGGTTAGGGAAAGAGGTTGATGGGGTCCATTTGAGTTGGGTCCCCGTCCCGCACCCTGGTAACAATTATAATAATAGATTGTGGATAAAAATCGATATATATATATATATATATATATATATATATATATATATATATATATATGGCATATATATATATATATATATATGTATATAAGGTTATTATGGTTATATATATTTATTAAATATCAAAGATTCTTCGCATCCGCGGATGTTAAAATCAAAAATCCGCATCCGCGGATGCGAAAAAACACTCTAAAAATAAATAAATATATATATATATATATATATATATATATATATATATATATATATATATATATATATATATATATATTTTTATATTGGTTATTACTACAGTTATTATGCTGGTTATTAGTTGCTATTATTGTTTATACAACATATATATAAGGTTATATATATATTGAAGTAGTATATAGCAAGAAGCAGTTATATATACTGCTGTTGTTGTTACATATATATATATTATTATGCTACATATATATATATATGCTATATATATATTATATATATATATATATATATATATATATATCAGTTATTTAATCTCACGGTAGAAATGGACGGGTCAAGGATTATTAATATATATATATATATATATATATATTATTATATATTATATATATATATATTATATATATATATATATATATATAGCAGTATAGTGAGAAGTGAAGATATATATATATATATATATATATATATCACATATATATATATATATATATATATATATATATATATATATATATATATATATATATATATATATATATATATATATATCGCATTTTTTACGAAAGGTTAGCCACCTCTGGCATTATTCTACTTCGTACGGTAGCACAATTACATAAAAAAAGTTACCTGCTCCGAATGATTTAAAATAAAATATAAAAATAATAAATTGCTTACTTTATAATTAAATTGTAAATTTTTGTAATTTGTAGCTGAAGTCCATTCTTGTCGTTTTTTGACTTGCATATAAGTCAATCACAAGATTGTCAAAAAAACAATTGTGGACAATATCTCTTTCAGTTGCAAGCGCAACGAGGGCATTCAGTCTATCTTGCCCCATTGTATTCCGAATAACGGTTTTAATTCTTTTAATCTATAGAAAAGCATCTTTTGCTCCAACAGATGATGACATTGGAATAGTTAATAAAAAATTTAGCAACTTCAATGTTTCTTCAAAAGTCTGATCTGTTTCATTTTCCATAATGTAGTTAAAAAGAATCAAGAGCTCCTTTCCGAGAATAAAAATCTTCTCTAGAATATATAACTTCAAGTTCAGATTTGAGTCTCAAGATTTTAAAAAATGGATAAACAATTACAGTCTTTTTAAATGCAACTGTGGGAAATGAGGTTCTATAAAATTTACAGTGTTAACACTCAAAAAGTTGATCTGATATGATACTAGATGATCACAAAACGAAAACCTCTCCTTAGACTGAGATATTATGTCATACACTTCATACTCAGCAGCTTTTTTAATTTCGTAGTAATTGGAAGCATTTAACGAGCTTCTCTTCACCTCACAAACATCATACGTTCCCTCAATTATGTTCGTCATATTTTTTCTAATCTTTCCTAATTCTAATTGTTGTTCACTCACAGCTTGTTTTATGAGAATAACGTCTGCATTTCTTGATTGAATTTTATTATAGAAACAATCTACGTGTTGCATTATATGGCGAAAAAGAAAAAGTAAAAACCAGGGCTGCGGAGTCGTAAAATAAATTTTTCGACTCCGACTCCGACTCCGACTCCTTAAATTCAAATTTGGATTTTCGACTCCGACTCCGACTCCGACTCCACTTAAACAAAAATTTTCGACTCCGACTCTTCTTAAACAAAAATTTTCAACTCCGACTCCGACTCCGACTCCGACTCCAGCAGTCAACTTCAAAATTTCGACTCTGACTCAGATTAGTGCTTACAGAGTTACAGTAATACATTTTTTTGTTTCAACAATTTATTTTTCGCTTCCATTTGAGAATAAAAAAATATACCACTTTTCCAATGAATCTAATCTCCAAATGCTATACGGTAAAGTACCGTAAAGACATAAAGATGCATGCGCAACACATGACAAACAAATATATTTCCGTTTCGGAAACAAATGTATAACGTAATTATAATGCAAATTATTTTTATTTTTATTATAAAACAGCCATTATAAAATTAACAGTTTAATACTTTCAGTTTCAATAATAATAATAATAATAATAATAATAATAATAATATAATAATAATAATAATAATAATAATAATAATAATAATAATAATAATAATAATAATAATAATATAGAAATTCTATGTCAGCTTTTGTTTTAATATAAGTTTTACTTTTAACATCCAATTCTCTGAATAAATTTCTTCTGATTGTCATTTAATTTTCTTAATACTAGTCTAGAAAATAGTTTGCAAAGAAAGTAAGAGGCATATTTAAATTTATTAGTTTCTGACCGGTTTCGTCCGTAAACGCCGGACATCTACAGAGTTTCGATTCTAACATTTGAATGAATTAAATAATAAAAGATTTAAAAAATTAAAATTAAAAATTAGATTTTAGATTTTAGTATTTCATATTATATTTAATTTAAGTGACAATACGTTGAACTTTATGTTAATGTCTGGTTTTAGATGTTTTATGTAGTAAGCCTCAGCTATTTTCAGTTTTTGAACTTCGCATGAGGAGTGTAAAATATACGTCGACGTATATTGGTTACACGACTAATAGATTAACAGATAGGGCATACCAACACCGCTTTAAACCTAGTAAAATATACGAACATTTATTCAATGAACATAACAAAACAACTATACCTGATATCTCACAGTCATTCAAAATTTTACACTCCTCATGCGAAGCTCAAAAACTGAAAATAGCTGAGGCTTACTACATAAAACATCTAAAACCAGACATTAACATAAAGTTCAACGTATTGTCACTTAAATTAAATATAATATGAAATACTAAAAATCTAAAATCTAATTTTTAATTTTAATTTTTAAATCTTTTATTACAATTCATTCAAATGTTAGAATCGAAACTCTGAAGATGTCAATAGTAAGTGGGCCACTTGAGCGACAACATTTGGAATACGAGCTCTGAGTGTCCTTATCAGCGTAGCTGATAAGGACACGTGTTTTTGAGATAAGGTAATTGATTTTTCATGTTAATTTATTATTTATTATTATTATTATTATTATTATTATTATTATTATTATTATTATTATTATTATTATTATTATTATTATTATTATTATTATTATTATTATTATTATTATTATTTCGAAGAAATTGAGATCACGAAGTGATCTCAATTTCGAGGTGTCTTGATTAATGAAAACTGTTTATTCGTAAGTTAGGTACGTTATGTTAAATATTACTATGACAATGTGAAAACAACACTGATTTGTTAGAGAAATGACGAGTTTTTGTACGATATTACTGTGTTAACTGACGATGATGTGTTAGAAACGTGAGCCTAGGTTAAGTTTTTGTTGGGTAATGTTAGGTTTGCCCTAGAATTTTGCTAATGTCTATGTTTATTCATAGGTCAATTGATGTTATACTCAAAACGAGTGACACTTTGATGAAGATGATGTTAATTCATAGTTCCAGATGTTGGTATCTTTGATAGATTGGTCACTTTGTTGAGGGATTTTGTTAGATGCTGCGGCTTTACCTGTTGCTGATATGGGAGAAAAGGGGGAACATATCGAGTATTGTATGACCTATTAGCTACTTTACCTTTGATAAGTAGGGAATTTTCAGGATGTTAGCTGATTATTCATACGCGAGGTATGTTAGGTTTGCCTTTGTCCATTATATTCTTAGTTGCGGTTATGATATGTTAGCTTTATTGATGTTAAAGCTTTGTTGGTTAAGCATATATTTGTAGGTCAGTATATAAAGAACTTATTTTTATGTTATATTTGGATAAAACTTTGTTATGTTTACAGTTATTCGCTGGTCTGTATGATAATTGAACAAGATTATGATAAATCCTTGTTAAATATTACTGTGTCAATGTAAAATTAACGTTAATATGTTAGAGATATGCCTGGAAAAAGTATGAATAGGTTACGTTTTGTTTGCAATGTTAGTTACTTTACAGGTGTTAAGTGTGGAACTTTGTTAATGTTAACACTTTATTCGTGCTTAAGTTGTGTTAGTTTGTCGTTGTACATTATTTTCTTAGTTCATATGATGCTATGTTAGCTTTATTAATATGAAAACCTTGTTATGTTAGCATATATTCGAGGGTTAGTATATAAAGAACTCATTTTGTGCTATGTTTATCCGAAATGATCCGAAAAGTGTGAATAGGTTACGTTTTGTACGCTGTGCTAGGTACTTTACTGCTGTTAAGTATGGAACTTTGTTAATGTTAGTTGTTTATTCTAGCGTAAGGTGTGTTAGATTTTGTTATTGTACATTATATTCTTAGTTCTGGTAATGCTATGTTAGCTTTATTAATATGAAAACAATGTTACGTTAGCATATATTCGTTGGTTGGTATATAAAGAACTTATTTTTGTACTATGTTATTGTTGTTGTTGTTGTTGTTGTTGTTGTTGTTGCTGTTGTTGTTGTTGTTGTTGTTGTTGTTGTTGTTGTTGTTGTTGTTGTTGTTGTTGTTGTCTAACGAGAATATATACCCTTTTGAACTGATATGGTTCGTTCGTGTGTTGTATTCTTGTTTACTTTCTTCTGATTGGTTGAAAGAAAGAATCTCCTTCTCTTTGCTTACTTATGTCTATTTTTCTTTCAAATTGCTCAATATCGGCTGTTGTTGATGGGGCGACTTCTTCTTCCTTTTCTGTCAATAGTGGTGTTCCTCAGGGTTCTGTCTTATCTCCTACTTTATTCCTACTTTTCATTAATGATCTTCTCACATGCACATCTAACTCTATTCACTCATATGCCGATGACTCGACCCTTCATTCTTCAACTCATTTCAATCCTGCTCCCTCTTTTACTTCTAGAATTTCCTCTCGTCTTAATCTTTCTGATTCTATTCTCGCTGATCTGGATAGAATTTCCGGGTGGGGTCGTCTGAACCTTGTGAAATTCAATTCTTTAAAAACTCAACTTCTTCAAATCTCCCTCTCTAAGACACCTTCTAACTTTCCTATCTCTTTCGACGGTTCTCTCGTCTCTCCTGTTGACAATATAAACATCCTTGGCCTTAACATAAACAAAAAAATGTCTTGGAAACCTCACATCACAACGGTTGCTAAGGCGGCCTCAAAGAAACTGGGAGTTCTGTTTAGACTGCGAGACTTATTTTCCTCTTCACAGTTACTCCAGTTATACAAGGGCCTCATCCGCCCTTGTATGGAGTACTGCTCTCATATCTGGGGGGGCTCAGGTTTCACCCGGCTTTTGGATAGGGTCGAGTCAAAGGCAATAAGACTTATAAACTGTCCGTTTCTTTCTAGTTCACTTGACCCTCTATATTTGAGGCGCGATGTTGGTGCTTTATCTCTTTTCTATAGGTACCGTAGCGGCAAGTGCTCGAGGGAACTTTCCACTCGCGTGCCACCACCTTTAAGACGCCCTCGTAGCACAAGGGGTGCTGTGTCGGCACATGAGTTTTGTGCTGATATTAGCAACTCCAGACTAGTTCGCTGCGGTGCCTCCTTCTTTCCTGCCACCTCTGTTCTGTGGAATTCTCTTCCATCTTCTGTGTTTCCTACTCAATTTAAAATCTCCCTCACTTTAAGGCCCGCGTCTGTGCTCATCTGCGTAATTTGCGTTAGTTGAAGTTTTGTTTATTTTAACACCCCCTCCTTGAATAGGGCTTTGCCCGTGAGCGGTGGTGATAACTGTAAAAAAAATAAAAAAATAATATATATAGTTTTATTTTATTTATTTTTTTATTTCTATTGAAGTTAAATCACTTAAATATACAAAAAAAAAAAAAAAAATCAAAAAATCAATAAAATAAAAAATCATGATTTCTTCATAAAAAGTAAAAAAATCAGTTGATTTTTTTCATTTGATTTTTTCGTGCCATCCCTGGTTTTAACCCAACATTCACCATATTTATTATATAGATGACATACACTTATTATTAAAAATCAAAATTGGTTAATAATTCATATTTCATAACAGTTTAACATATAATATGTTAAACTATGATAATAATACAAAATTCATATAAATCCCCAAATCTGATTAAAAGAAGATAACAATATAAACATAAAGCATCAAGAGTCAAGAGTGACTCAAGAGTCAAGACATAAATAAGTAAGAGACAGTCCGTCGAGGTTGTTAAGTATTTTTAGTCAAATAAAAAGTGTACAAATTACATCATACATAAATTAGGTTTATAAACGTGAAAGGTATGTAAAATTAAAATTATTTATTAAACTGTTATGAAACAAAATTCAAAAAACAAGTTGCGTGAAATTCAAGTATTTCAAATGAAAACTTTAGAATAGGCCTATTAGATATTTCAATTTTTAGCGAAATTCGTGACGCCATTAAATTTTTTTTTTTTTTTATAAAATTCTTTGTTAATTTTATGTTTTGAAGGTCTCCTTAATTTTTTAAGGCGCTACTGTGCTTTAAGGAACCCACCATAAAATATATTAAATTAAGTTGGGTAATAGTTGAGTTTAACAGATTCTTAAAAAATCGATTTTTTAGAAAAATCAATGGATTTGTTGTTATACCTATGAAACACCCTTGTCAAATTTAATTTTCGGCAGCACTAAAACACAAAGCCTATGACAAAGCCATGCCTTTTTTTAAACCGCTACTAATGATATCTAATAGCCTAACAACACAATTTTATTTGATAAAAGTGAAAAGAAAACTTGTTTTGCTATAAAAAGCTTCACAGCAAATCATAATTATTTATTTAAATCTATGTAACCTGTCCTAGCCTATTATTATTATTATTATTATTATTATTATTATTATTATTATTATTATTATTATTATTATTATTATGGTAATTGTTACCCAGAGGTTGTCACCCCCGATTTTATGAAAAACTCAGAAACACTACTCTAAAAAAAAATAAGAAATAGTTTATATTACAAAATTCGTCGCTCTCTCCTTAGAAAAAAAAAGTTACAGCCTCTCAAAGTGCTTAAAACTCCCATTAAGGATTTTGTTATTAAAAAAAAAAAATTTTTTTTTTTGAAAATCACAGGATATACTCTAAAAAAATAATAATGAAGAATAGTGAAAACGAAAATCAGCAGTCTCTTTAGGAAAAAAAGTTACAGCCTTTGAAAGTTTAAAATTTTCCCATAGACTTTCTTATAGTAAAAATTAGTGGGCCTCGTGCTCGTTTTAGGGCCATCCTAGTTCCGGTTATGAATGAATGAAAAGTTATGGACAGATTTTAATTATATATTTTTTCAGTGTATACAGTTGAGTATGTTAGCTTTAAACGTGGCAAAAACTAAATTTTTTCCAAAACAGTGCATATGGTTAAATCGCGTGGCCCTAAACTTGCGCCCGATTCATCCCCCCCATAAAAATTGATGATGGGTGAATTGGGCCACCATGTATTCTTATTTAGTGAGGCCTATATTATTACATTTTTATACGTATAGCTGATTTAAATATAATAGTTACTTATATTAGGTAAAAATTAAAATAAAAAATGAAATTTATATGGAAAATATGAATTCAAAAAAGTGTCAAAATTTGTCCCACGAATGGGGTGAATTGGGCCACCACATTTTTATTCTTATTTTATTTATCATTATTGAAATTTTAATTACTTATTAAATTTAATAAAATAAATAATTTAATAATAAGTAAAAAAAATTAAAAATAAAATTGAATTATACATAAGAGGAATTTAAAAAGAGGCCAATCACCCCACCAATGGTGGTCTGATTCCAACCCCTTCAAACTGAGTTCTAAATGAGCTTTATTTAAAACTTTAAAAAAAACTACTAGGGTGTTAAATTATTATTTTTTTGTGTGCTAATGACCTACTATAGGGCCTTTCATGAAAAAAAAAATCCAAAAGTTAATTAGTGGGAAAGTGGCGGAGACGAATTATACCTAAATGGGCCAAGCACCCCGCCCGACGCTGACTGGATATTAATATATATATATATATATATATATATAATAATATATATATATATATTATATATATATTATATATATATATATATATAATATATTATAGATATATATATGATATGGTCGAGTCTCTCCAGATTAGGGGCCCCCTGTATCTAAAAAAAAAACAACTATATCTACATAGAAAACTTAAATTATATTTCTGAATTCGCGTACATTGTAATGCAAGAACTAAAAAAAAAAATTAATATTAATTTAATAAATAACTCTAAAAAATATTATAATCGTACGTTTCCAAACTTAATTTAAAAATGATACTCCATTAAAAAAATAAACGTTTTCCTTATATCTTTTCAATACTTTAGGGG
Source organism: Trachelipus rathkii (assembly GCA_015478945.1). Lineage (NCBI taxonomy): Eukaryota > Metazoa > Arthropoda > Malacostraca > Isopoda > Trachelipodidae > Trachelipus > Trachelipus rathkii. Next base: position 17,668 of record JABUQX010124232.1, on the reverse strand, counting down.
AAACAAAAAATAATTAAGCAAAAATTAAAAAAATTAAAAAATAAAAATTAAAGTTAAATTAAAATTAAAAAATTAAAATTGGCAATAGTCTTTAGTTAGTCAGGTCAGGTCTATCAAAAAAATTTAATTTCCTAGAAACATCTATATCATAGTGTGTGTGTGCACTTTGGTGCGCGCGCGTATTTCGCCTTAACTGAAAAGAAAATATTGGGGGACTCATGACTGGAACGCCAAAATTTGGGGGAACGAAGAGAATTATCGTACATGAAACCTATTTATTATATTATTATTACTTTTTTTATGCTCAACATATTTTTTCTTCTTCATTTTTCTCCATTACAATGTGCGCCGATTTTCAAAAATGTATTCAGTTTTTACGTAAGCTATCATAGTTTTTGTTTTTTTACATTACATGACATCTATCTGAGGCTGACTATAGTATATATATAAAATTTATATATAATATAATATATATAATATATATACTAATATATATATTATATTATATATATATATATATATATATATATATATATTATATGATATATAGAAGTGGACGTTCCGCAATTTAAGTCCGCAATTCCATAATACCAAAATAAAATTGAGAATTGCAATTGCATAATTTGAAAAATTTGTGAATTGCATTAGCGAAAGGGTGTTCACTATACAGTAGTTCCAGAACTAACGAACGATCAGTGAATCCAAAAAATTTATAGTCCACAAATTTTTACACGTTGGGACCCATCTTGTACGTTTTGATAGCAACACCCGAAAAATCGTTTTTTTTTTTTTTTTTTTTTTTCTTCTTCAAAGGATCATGTTTTAAAGGTTTTTATTTCTGATGTAAAATTAATCAATATTATAAATGATATTGATTACTATTAATCGACCGATTCTCAATATCGATAATATTTATTTCTCGATTGTCTATAAAGTTATAATCTATATTGACCATTTATTAGCACCACTTTTCTTAATAGCAGACGTATATTTATTATCCACTGCATGTTATCAAGTTTGTGCCTGGACATTTTGCTCTGATTTTAATCGTTATCACTGAAGGCGGGGTAACATTCGAGAATAAATTCGTGTTTTTTTTTATTATAAATTTTGAGAACGTGCGTATATATATACTGGTAAATAATACAATGCCTAAACACGTTAAAATAACAAGTGGTAATTACTATTAAGTAATTTACAATACTTAAACGTGAGAATAAAATTGTGGTGGTAAAATTGCATACATGTTCTGGTGGGTAGCTTAATTCCAGTATAAATATCAGATAATATATATATATATTTACAATTTTTTATAATATATATAATATTTTAATATTTACCATCATATTATATAATTTATAAAACGTGTCACCACCAAATTTCAGAAAAATTGTAATGTACAGTCAACATAAATGATGATAAAAATAATATATATACATTGGTATCCAAATCTTTAGTCAAACAAGTAAAAAATATTATATATATATATTAATATATATATATATAATATATATATATATATATAATATATATATAATATAATATATATATATATATATATAAAATTCTGGCTGCTTATCCTCCTTATATTATAAATTTTAAATTTTTGATAAAATCTATTATCGTTCATTTTGCCCACCCGTTTTGCCCCAAAAAAAACACTTGTTTTTTAATAAAACCTGGGTGGGCGGGAAATATTTAAAAAAAAAACTGTTTTAGCAACCCTGATCATATCTATTACAAATATTTGATTTAACAACTAATCGATTTAATATTACAATACCAATGTATCGTTAATTCCCATAAAATATCGAGTGGACATTTTTTTATTTTCTGCGCCGAAAAGTTAAAGTAAAGCCATTATAAAATATATATATATATATATATATTATATATAATATAATATATATATATATATATAATATAATATAAATATATATATAATATAGGGCACACCACCTCCAGAAAGCCACAGCTCTTGGCGGTTCCACAGGTCAAGAAGAATTACAACAAGGTACCGGCGTTATCGGGAGCACTCAAGAAGAAGTGCTCCAATTGTTCCTGAATACGACATCTATGTAGATGGGTATATAACGTTGTCAAGTTGAATCTGAATTTATATTGCCTAGATTTGGTGGTGGCCTGATCTGCTCCGGGCGAGGTTAATTGGTTTCTTCTGGACAGATTCTCTTGTTAGGGAGATGATTTTAGGGATGGGGTGTTAGTAGATTGTTATGGAGCCGATTTGTTAGATGTGTTAGTTAATTGTTATGATGGAGAGCCAAGACCTATTTTGGGTGGGGAGGAATTTGTTGTAGATTCATTATAGAGTTGCGTTGATGAGGGGGGGGGTTGAGAGTATTTGGCATGAATGGGTTGATTGAGTGTTTTCTGAAAAAATTGTGTCCCTACCATCTTCAAGTAGGGATGGGAAGGATGTGTGTCTCTTCATGTAAATGCTGGATGGGGGTATTTAGTTACCCAGTATTATTTCGAGGGCAGTGTTGTGAACTTGCAATATAAGTTGGATATTGATAGTGCTGAAACCAACGGGAGGCATCAGTTTATTATTCTGAGGAGTTTGTAGAATTGTGGTAAGAGGTGTTTTTCTGTCCGCTGAAGTTTGTTGGAGAGAGTTCGAAGGGTGTTTAATTTCCGTTGGATTGAGGAAGTGGGGGGAAGAAAGTCATATGTGTGTGTCGTAAGTGATCCTAGTATTTTTTGGGTTTTGTTTAGGGAAAGGTTGTTGTTCAAGTAGACTATTGGGTGAACGGGAATAATGATGGATTTGGACGTCCGTCTTGGTGATAGAAGTTAGTGAGTAACCACGTAGAGCGGGCGGGAGCAGGAGAGGAGTATATGCAGGATTAAAGAGGGTGAAGGCTTTGTCGATTCTCGGAAAATTAAACGTGAATGTAAGCAATGTTCTTTTTTTCAATAATTGTAAAAGTGTATTCTTGGAATTGTTTGATTGTCGACATGGCATGTGTGAGTGTTGCTGATTGTTTGTTTTACAGTGGATCTTGTGCGCGAAAAATTGTGCTTGTGAGACTGATGTCGTCCTGCGTAAAGATAAGTAATTGCTATTTGGTTTCGAGCATTAGAGTTGTATTCGCGTGGACAATTCTGCTGTAAAGAGAGAAGAGAAGAGGAATGAGGGGGTTGAGCTGAGCTATGGAATAATTGGCCTCGCCACTGTGGGTAAGCCGTTTATTTGTGTAGTTTAATGTTGGAGTAAAAATTCTGTACGGGATTTGTGATTAGGGGCGGTATCATCTTGTTGTGCGTCATGGAGGAGACTTTGCATAATTTCTATTTTCAAAGGAAAAATTTGAAAGAGCCACTTTTTATCAGTTTTCTAGGGTAATGGGTGATTTAAAATTTTGTATAAAGAATAGAATGTATATGGGACCAGTTGTTTCAAAAAAGGCTTTTGTTAATTGCTCAATGGCACTGTAGTTGATGGATCCTGTAATGTGTGTGGGAGTTAGGTTTTGAAGCCATTAATTAGTGAGGCTACAGTGTCTGAAGAGAGACTGTTTTGAGGGGTTTGTTGTTGGGAATGATGCCTTTAAATCCATGTTGGAATTCTGGGAGGGTTATGTGTGGGGATAAAATGGGGGAATTTTTTTTTAAATATAGTTCTCCAGCAGTTTTGCTATGTGGTGGGGCGGAGAGAAGAGACGAACTTGGCATTAAGGAGGATGGATGCGGAATTGGGTTCTTTTTTAGGTCAATTTTGGATATATGAATGCTTGTCTTCCAGGATTGGGTGTTATTTTCTATATAATGAGGTTTCCAGGATTTCGTTTAAACCTAGCGCTGTTGATGATGTGATGGGTGATGTTCTTGTGCAGGCATGCCGGCGGGATGGTGACGGCGGGCTGGTCCTGTGCTGATTGATTTTAGGTTCTGATTTTCGGCTGAGCATCATGTTGGTGCAGAGAGTGGAGGCCTGATCCGGAGCGTCTTTGATTGAGTTGTTTTTGTTAAACCTATTAATGGCGGAGATTACTACGGGAAATTAGCGTTAGTTTTCGAGTTTTCTGCGTGTTTTGAGGGAAGGATATTTGTCGGGGGCCAAGGTTGGAATCGATAAATAAAAAAGATACGGAGATACAGACATAGAACAACCGAAACCAAGACCTCAAGCCTTGAGGTAGGGGGGTTATAGTTTGAGTTGTTTAGTTTTTGTGATTAAACCTGCCAAGTTTTCTATCATAGGTGAGATGTTTTGTCTGTATAAACTTGTTGACGTATTGTATCGGTTATGAGATTAGAGATTGAGTGTTGTAGAGTTATATTTGGTAGTGGTTAAATGTTGGGTGTATTCTATTATTCTGAGTTTTCAGAGGGAATTCAGTTAATAACGTACAGATTTTGGGGGGGATTGAGGGATAAGTTTGAAATGAGATAAGGGTAGTTTGAAATGTAGGATATTTCTCGTGACCCTGTATGTAGAATGGGCTATTTGAATAATTGTAGTTTAAATTAATGAAGGAAGCGTTAATACGTTTAATGTTATTCTTGTATTGTTTTGTAGAGTATATAGGATCAATATGGTAGATAAATCTGTCAGTTAGCTTTTAGTATTAGAAACAGCTTGTCTTTTTTGGGGCAATGAGTGTGGACAAGGAGAGTCAAGATGATGAGAAGGAAGAATGATCTGCATTGTAGTTAAATCAGTGGTGTGTCACCATATCGGTTTAGGTAGGGAACAAAATTACGCAGGTGAGGAGGGGATTGTTGCTTGGCGAGGGCTTCTGTGGGAGTTTTGTGAGTTAAGATATTCAGAGATTCCAGATCATAAGATATGTTACCCCGGATCAGTGTAATTTACCAGGCAATATACTCTGGTGTGGCATTTAACGAGTCGCCTCCTAAGATGAGATTTGGAGAGCTATTGTTTATAGGGAGTGTGAGGTCTTGGGGGCGGTGTTGGGTACGGCAGTGTGAATATAAAGGTTGACAGAATCGTTAGAAGGGCTATTTCACAAGGATTATGAACAGATTGGGTATTATATAATGCGCGAAAGTAGTTTGGAAGTGGTTATAGTTGTATATGATATGTAATAGCTAGTGAATCAGTTAAAGGGGGATGGTGGTGAGAGTGGCAGTATATGAGCAGTATCGATAACCATTAGAATGGGAGAGAAAAGGGTTTTGGGCGAGGCAGGGCTCTTGTATGATAGCATTGTGAATATTGTTTTTTTCATGGAAAAAAAAAAAAAAAAGATTATATATATATATATATATATATATAGTATATATATATATAATATATATATATATATAATATATATAAATAATATATAATATATAATATATATAATATATATTGGTATATATATATTATATATATATATATAATATATATATATATATAATGTTTGTGTGTGTGTATGCACGCGCTTTAGAAACTAACAGGTTCAACTGAACCAAATATTTAGTTATTATTTATTTTTGGTGCGTAGTTTGGTAACTGACAGGTTCAATAACTGAATCAATTATATTTATTTCCTATAGTGATGGGATTCATTAGCTGAACCCTACATTTATTGTATGTAAGAATAAACTATTGTCACTTTCATTGCTATGGGAACCACCTCGAAAGCCTGTTGGCCTCTTTGTATTCTTCCCTTTTCTAATTCTTTATGTTCTCTGAGACATCTCATCCTATCAAATTCCATAGAAAACTAATTACTCAAGACACGCCCAATTGAAAGAATAAGAATTTCTCATCATTAATAACTTCTAGATTTACCATGCATGCACTTCACCAATCTTAGCATATCATGCTCACCAAGAATATAACAAGAAAACATATTTCAGTGAAATATTTTCATGTGATACAGTGTTAATTGAAATCTGAAGTTCCCTAATATCTTCACCCAAAAAGTAAAGAAGATCAGCCAAGTATCGGCCATATAACCAACGATACACAAGAAATTGTCTAATTGCTGAACCGATACTATCGAGTACATCCCTATGCAAAGCTCCTAGGACAATAATTCCAGAAGCATTGCCACTAAAGAATTCTTCTAAAAACATGTACTTAAATAACTTTTTTTGAACTTAATATATATATAGCACTGATTCAAAATAGAATAAACCGGTATTTAATATATATAATAATATATATATAATATATAATTATATAATATATATATATAACAAATAAGATCATACATATATAATATATATATATATAATATATATATAATAATAATATATAGATATATTATTCATTATTTTATCCTTCATGCCTTAAATATATCATAATCCATTAGTCTAACGCAGTACTAAGTGCTAACAAAATACATTAGTTAAGTCCAACTTTGAGCAAACAAAATCCATTAGAGTTAATCCTATTTAGTGGGCTAAGAAAATCGATATAGTTAGAGTACATGGGAGCTAACAAGATCCCATTAGATAAGCAGTACGTACTTGTGTGCAAATTAAGTATGGTTAGAGATAAAGTTTGGTTAGGTAGACCACAAGATTCTAAATATAATACATAGAGTGAGACATTCAATTTCTTTCCGTTGGTTGCGAAAATCTTACAAATTTTACCTTCCGACTCCTTTTATGCGAAAGACCATTTACTTTTATGTAAATTTATAAAATTATAATATATATATTATAAAATATATATATAATATAATATATAATAATATAAATATATTTACCATAAAAAAAATTTTCTTTGCATAAAAGACATTGTAAAGGTCAAATTTGTTAGTTCTTGCAACCAACGGCAAGAAATTGAATGTGTCACTCTATGTACAATGGAGCCATATTATAATATAGTATATATATAGATATATAAATAAGATAAATATATATATATAATATATATATAATAATATATAAACATATATATATATTTATATATATATATATATATATATATATATAATTAAGTGATGGCGACATTAATCGTCATCGGCAAAAATCGGCATATTTTGTTCCAATCGTTCATTTTCGCAGCAATTCTGCGATTATTTTGCCAATTATTAAGGCCAATAATGAAGAATTGGATAAAACTTAATAATTATATATATATATATATATATATATATATATATTATATATATATATATATATATATAAATAATATATATTATATATTATATATATATATATAGCCATTTTGATTATGGTAAGTATGACATTCAGTGCCTAATGGTTCGCCTTTCAGTTCTGCGTTCATATCCACACTCATCCTCCAGACAACATCTTAGAGACACCATCTTTTATCTACATATTATATACACATACTTATATCCACACCCCTCTTCTAAACAAACATGCTACTACCCTTATATCCCTATGTAGTGGGGAAGAAAAAATTCCGACATCGTATGTTCCTGCGTGTTGTGAAGCAACTAAGTGATTTAGGTGGGTTGGCTGCCAAAACCAAACTCTTCATCATTTCGTAGGTAATGCTAAATGCAGCTCAGAGAAGGTTCGGTGATCGCGTAAGCGCGTTCCTATCTTTCGGCGAAAATGGTATTGAATTGTAATGGATACATGAAATGTCAGAGGCATAAATGTTGAGGAGAAGAAGGAGAGAGGTGATGGAGTATTTAGAAAGGGCAAATTTGATTTTGCTCGCTGTGACTGAAACAAAGAGAAAGGAAAAGGAATGAAATTAAGTTTGGCTTGTGTGTGAAATGTGTGGCGTGCTTGGTGTGAAGAGGAATGAACGAGAGGAGAGAAGGAGTTGCAATTGATTGAGTGAACCTGTGGTACCAAAGCTAGGTATAGACTTTGATTGGTGAATTCCTAGAATCTAATGGTAAATTTAAGTATGAATAGTAAAGTATGGTGATGTTTTGGATGGGGGTGAGCAGAGGGATTTAGTTCATTTAGTCACATAAATCTTGCACCCACCCTTAAGGATTTTTTTTTTTACACGTTGTCGCCACCACACAGTCAGAGCCTTATCAAGGAGGGGGTGGTAGTACCTCAAAAGTTTAACTCTCTAGCGCCAAATACCGAAGATGACCACCGGCGCCAGGCTTAAAGGTGAGGGAGATTAAATACAGCAGGGCATACAGAAGATGGAAGAGAATTCCACAGAACAGAGGTGGCGGGAAAGAAGGAAGCACCACAGAGAACTAGCCTGTAGGAATTACCAATATAACACAGAATACAGCCACTCCTTGTTACGAGGGCGTCGTAAGGATTAAGGTGTACGCAAATGATAAAGTTCCCTCGAAGCACTTGCCGCTGGGTGCACTGTTTAGAATAGAAAAACAGTTTATAAACAGAACAGTTTATAAGCCTTTTGGCCTTTGACTCGACCCTATCCAAAAGCCAGGTGAAACCAGAGCCTTCCCCCACCCAGATATGAGAGCAGTACTCCATACAAGGGCGGATGAGACCCTTGTATAACTGGAGCAACTGAGAAGAAGGAAAAAAGTCTCGCAGTCTAAACAGAACTCCCAGTTTCTTTGAGGCCACCCTAGCAACCGATGTGATGAGGTTTCCAAGACATTTTTTTTGTTTATGTTAAGGCCAAGAATGTTTATATTGTCAACAGGAGAGACGAGAAAACCGTCGAAAGAGATAGGAAAGTTAGAATGCATTTTAGAGGAGATTTGCTGAAGTTGGGTTTTTAAAGAATTGAATTTCACAATGTTAAGAGACCCCATCCGGAAATTCTATCCAGATCAGGGAGAATAGAATAGGAAAGATTAAGACGAGAGGCAATTCTAGAGAAGGAGTAAAAAGACAGGAAGCAAAAGAATTGATATCTGAAGATATGAAGAATAGAAGGTCGAAAGTCATCAGCATAAGATTTGATAGAGTTTAATGCAGGTTGAGAAGATCATTAATGAAAAACTAGGGAATAAGTAGGAGATAAGACAAACCCTGAGGAACACCACTATTGACAGAAAAGAAAGAATCGCAACCCATCAACAGCAGCCGACATTGAGCAATTTGAAAGAAAGCTAGACATAATTAAGCAAAGAGAAAGAGGAAACCCAAAGAGGAGAGCTTGGAGAGCAGTGACGCGTGCCATACTCGTCAAATTCTTGGATATGTTCCAAGCGCCACCAAGCAAGATCTCCCATAGTTTCTAAAGAGACAGAAAAAAACCATAAATTCGAATTAGATAGAAAGATATTCGCCAGAAGAACCTCGAGCGCTGAAAGCCGTACTGGCTATCGAAAGAAAGGAATGAGTTTCCAGATAATCTAAGAAGTGAAGAGTTGAGAAGGGATTTCAAAGATCTTAGCATAGAATACAAGTGAGAGCTATACGCGATAGTTAGAAAGGATCAGAGCCTTCCTTTCGAAAATTAGCGTGACATGTGCCGAAGCTTCACACACCGAGGAAAGTGCTTGATTCAGAACATAGGAGTAATAGTTGAACGAGGGGCCGGGATAGCACGGAAGCACACACTCCCTCAAAACTTGGGGAGGTATGCCATCTGGGCCACCCGTCTTCCTATCCTTCATATATTGGAGGGGCCCTAAGCACCCGAACAAATGTAATCCACAGGCAGAACATGAGGACCTGAGAGGAGAAGCGGAGGAAGAAAATGCCAGAAGCGTCTTAGGGTTGACGTTAGTTGAAAATAGAGGACCGAAAGAATGCCTTTTCGAATGGAGAAATTAACAACAGAACCGATCAAGAGGAAAGAGGAATTTAAAGAAGTTGCTAGAGATGTGTTTGGCAAGAGGCCAAAAAATTTGTCAGTAGAACCAAGGAAGTTAGCGCACTTTCGTTTGATGAAAGCCGGTTTGAGCCCGCTTTGCTAGTCGAAGAGTATCCATGCCAACGATTTAGCTGAAGGAAAATTTGGCAGAAGAAGTAATGAGAAACAATTATTTTCCACCCCGAACGCATTTCGCTAAGCATAAATGGCCAGAGACAAGCAAATACGAACCAAGAGATTAAGAGGAGAGAAAGATTTAGTTGAAGAAGAATGAGTGTTCACCCATCAACAATAAACTCCTATCCTATATCTATTTCAAATTTTATACATCCATCAGATTCACTTAAACTGAGGTAGCCAATTTGCTATCAACTGCAAACTTGGAAACCTTACATTAAGGTCCCTGGTAAAATATTAATAATATATATATATATATACTTTATATATAATATATATATATTATATTATATATAATAATAAAATAGTATAAATATATAATATATATATAATATATATGATATAATATATATTATACTATATATATTTAATATATATATATAAATGAAAGAACAGGAAAGCACCAATAAGAAAAGTAGTTACGACCTCCTTAATGTAAGCTGATGTTTTATTCCATAAATTACTTTATCATTATTTAATTAAATAATATTATTTTATTATTATTATATTATTATTATTAATAAATTATATAATTACATTATTATTAAGAACATAAAGAATACAATATTACTACCCTTAAAAAAATTTTAGGATTTGAACCCCCAACCACCCTAGTCTACAAGCCTTGTATATCATATATATATATAACTATATAATACTATATATACATATATAAATTATATATAAAATAATTAGTATATATATAATTATATAATATATATATATATATATATAAAATATAAATTATATATATATAATATATATAATAGATATATACGGTATACAAATAATATATAATAATAATTATATATAATATATATATATATATATAATATATATATATATATATATATATATATATATTATATATTATATATAATATAATATAATAATAGATATAAAATATATAATATATATTATATATATATAATATTTTGAGAGAGAGAGAAATTTGTAAAATATTACTTTTTCAATTAATTGTCATCGTCATAACTGACAAAGATATAAACTAATCGTCATCGGCAAAAGTTGAATTTAATCGTCCCATCACTACAGTTTTAATGTGGAATGTGTTTTAAGACAAGAAAAGATTAGGATAGAAGAAAAAGTAAGTGAAAGAAAAAGTGAAAACAAATAAAGGAATACAATCAGCCGGGGCTGAGGAGAAACCAAATTACGTGTAATTTCTGTCAAAGGGCAGGACATTTAGAAGAAAATTGTTATAAAAAGAAAGTGTGTTTTTTTTCTGTGGCAAACAATCATTGGATTCAGGATTGTCGGAAAGGTTGGCAAAAGAAAATAATAGTAAGGAGGGAGAAAGAAGTGACAATACGCCAAGAGCAATGGGAAACAGCAGGGATAGAGAATTAAATTGTCCATATTTTGGGCAATATCACTTGATGAAGGACTGTACCGAGTTTAAAGAAATGACACAACCACAAGCGTCGGGAAATGTGTAGACTCCCAGACAAAGCAAGGCGTCTCGGAGGAAGCTTATAAAGGCCTTGAGATGGCAAGAGAAGATCCTAGAATGTATGTGTCCTTGGACACGAGTATTGGAAGAGTTAGGACTCTGATCGACACCGGTGCTGAAATTATTGTTGATAGAGACTGCTAAGAAGTTAAAATTGACATATACTGAAAAAGATATTCAAATAGTGGGAGTAGGGTTGTGAAAAAAACGGTTTTTTTTAATTTGGTTTTTTTTTTTTTGCAAAAAAAAAACGTTTTTTTTTTAAAACAAAATGTTTTTTTTTGTTTTTTATTAAAATTACCTCTTTTTATGTATATTAAAGTTTTTAATATTACCTTAAATTACAAATACCACTCTTATATAATACATATTATATATAATATATATATTATATATATATATATATATATATATATATATATATTATATATATATATATATATATATATATATATATATATATATATATATATATGATCAGAAAAAGATGGTAAACTAAGTGTTGGGGTGTCGGAGAAAAATGAGAAATGTATGAATGTGATTAATATTCTGTGAGAGAGGAGTATAAAGTGTTGTAAGCAAATACTTATCCTTAAACACAAGAGTTATCCATAAGTATAGCTAGAGTTGGTTGATAAGGTAGAAGATGGTATCTGAAGTGAAAAGTATGATTGATTTTGTGTTGGTGAAGAAGAAGATGTTGAAGTAAATATTGTTGGTATGTGTTAAATCAAAGCTGAGGTGTTTAGAAAATGGATTATCGGATCATTTGTGATTCTATGTAAAAAATTAAGTTATGGGGACTTGGTATGGATAGAGTGATACGAAAAGGAAGAGGCGTAAAATATTAATGAGTGAAGAATTTAGATGAAAACAAGGTTAATAAGATAAAGATAAAGAACGCTCGCAAAGTAAATCAGATTGAAATGTTGAACAAGCTGAAACTAAATTAATCTGGAAGCAATTGTTAGCAGATGCAAAAAGAAGTATTGTAGGTGTGCTAAAGTAAGGAAGTAAGAAATGTTAACAGTGAGTGTGGAATGAAAGAGGTATAGCAAGCAAGAAGTTAAAGTAAAAAAAACGTACGTAGAATGTACTAAAGCAAAGATGAAGTTTCAAAAGAAAGATTGCCTGCAACATGAATTATATAAGGGAGGAAAAAGAAATGCTTAAAAGATGCATACGTAAGAGAAAAAAGAGTAAATGAAACAGTTTGAAGGAGATTAATGGGGACATACAAAGGGATTAGGAAAGCTCTCTGGAAGGAAAAGCACGCACGAAAGAGTAAAAATTAGAATAAGAGGAACCTGCTCAGAATAATGAATAGGATGAGGTTTTGTAACTGATGAAAATGCATTGAGAAGTATGGAAAAAAACACTTCAAAAATCTGAAAATATGGCAGTAATGAAGACGGTATAGTGACTGGTGTGGGTTTGATGGTAGCAAAAGCGAATAGGTATTTTAGGGATGAGGTATTAGCAAAGAGTGGAAATGGGTAGAGTGGAGATAGATGAAGTAATGGTAAAATCTCAGTATTAGAATGAAAATTACTGTGCAAATGAAAGAACAGAAGGCAAGTTTTTGATTGATAATGGTATCTTGAAGTGGTATAATAAAAGCGTTTCTGGAGGCTATCAGTTACCGAAGGATGAAGAGAGCACAGTATAATACCCCTTATATAAGGGTAAAAGGAGATAAAGGGAACTGTAGAAATTATAAGAGGAAATTAGTTTATTGAGTGTTATTAGGAAGAATATATAAGAGATTAGGATATATTTGTTAACCAAAAATTGCGCTGAGTGAACTGAAGGACGATTAGATGAAAGAAACAAGCGCGTTTTAGGAGTAGTAGAGATGTGTATCAAATCTTTACAAATTGAAGCAAAGATAGAGAAAATGACGGGGAGAAGAAGAATTAATTGTATTAAGTATATTATGATTATGCAACAGGGGGTATTGATAGGGATAATAGAGAAGCTCATATGCAGTGTGATTATGAAATATAAGAGTGTTGAGTAGGCTCTGAGGATCAAAAGAAGTATGATGATATTGAGGCGGTGTAAGAATAATGGTGTCAAAAGTGATTGGTTTAAGTATTGAAATAGCGGAGTGAGCAGAGTTTGTTATGTCTAGGTTGGTATATATCAATATATGATAGTAAGGTATGAAGGTTATGAAAGAAATTGAGAAGTGGCGTGACAGGAAATGGTGTTAGAATAGAGAGATGGATGAAGGGAGGGTCACACTACATATATGACGAATGACTGGATTTTGTTTGGCCCAAATATGAAAGAGTTGAGAGCATTGTAGAAAAGATTTGGCAGGGTGTAAAAGAGGGTATTGAAATAAACGTAATAAGAATAAGGTCTATGGTAGGAGTGAGGACAGTCCTCAGTGTGAATTATATTAGATGGTGAGCAGCTGGAAACAAGTGTTCTGAGTTTAAAAATATTTAGGGATACTGTGATGCCCAGGAAGGTGGCTGGTGCCAATAAAATCGTGGATGGAATGTAAGGAACTAAAGTCTAGAATGCTAGGTCTTAACATTGATGTATGTTATTACCTGTTTATATGAATAGTAGTAAGAACTATATTGGATCTGAATAAGAAGGCATAAGATCCTCAAGTTCAAGTTCAGATAACAATCTTAGGGGCATGCTAGTGTGAAAAGAACTGATAAAATGAGAAATGAACGTATTAGATAGATGTGTGTGTGAAGAAATGGTGTAGTAAATCAGACGAGAATAAATGAAAATATTGTGAATGTTTGGTCATGTGGAAAGGATGAATTTGATAGTCGTTTTTAAGCGGAAATGTATATTATGGCGAGTGTGTGGAAACTGACCGGCTGGAGATCGAGAAAAAGTTTGAGTCAGTAAACGAATGTCTGAAGGACAGAAAATGGAGTTTCGCCAGAGAGAATAACAGTGCATAATAGCGAGAGTATATGCGGGTTTTGTGAGGGTAGGTTGCTGGCCCACCTGGGCCAAGGCATGACACTTACACTGAAACGATTACCATAGTGAGGAGTCCCGCAGATCCGTGAACGACAGATATAGTGATTTTGACTGCCGACAGTCCTTACTAATAATGAGTACAGAGGGAGGACGGTAAGGCTGGAGCTTTCAACGCTGGGCTTTTCATCATTATATACAATAATAATACTTATAATTATAATAGTACTATATATAATAAATATACCTATATATAGTATAGTATATATATATAATATATAATATATAATATATATAATAATAATAATTAATATAAATAATAATAATAAATAAAAAATCAAATCATGTGCACAATGTAATATTTATAGCCCTAGAGCACAAATAAAACTTTACTAAGTACTAAAATCTACTTAGTATAATTGCATACCTCTATTTAACATATTGTAGTTACTGATTTATAATGCTTATACCTTAAAAGACTTTGATATATATGAAAAAATAAAAATAATTTAAAAAAAAAACAAAAAAAAAACAAAATTTAGCCTTTGTTTTTTTTAAAAAAAACGTGTTTTTTTTTTTAAAAAAACGAACGTTTGATTTTTAATACCAACCGGAAAGTATATGGAGATAAAGAAAAGATTTTGTGAATTTTCTCATTTAAAAATTGGAAATATTTGGAAAGAAGAGAATTTCTTGTTAAATTGATAAGATCAAGTATGACAATTTTGGGTATGTGCTTTTTAAAAAATCATTGTTTATTTGTGAATATTAAGGAACAGAAATTGATTTGTAAGCATGAAGAACAAGAGCAAAATGTTTGTGAAATTAGCCGTAATAGTGTTCCAATTGGTAATATTGAACTGAAACTGAAGAAACAAACTACTGTGAAAGCAGGTTTTGTAAATAAAGTTGAGTTGGTATGGTGGAAATTTATAAAATATCCTTATTTATATAGAGGAGAGAGTTTAAACGAGGATTTTGATATATACCATGAAACTGTAAATATAGAAAGTTGGATACAAGAGGGGATAAATTTAGATGCTTCAGATTTTTAAAATTATAATTTAAAAAAAAAAATAATTATTTTTAAATAGTCCAAGTATTTAATTTTTTTTTTTTTATATATATATATTGCAGGTATGGATGTTGGAGGAATTACTGTGGCGGGTCCAAGTCGACCCAGAAGAGCGATAATCTCACCCGAGGAAAGAGTGGCTATTATTGGAGATAGTCGAGTTCGGGCTTTGGCCGAGGGCTCAAACTATTCTCCCATTAAAAAAGTAGATTATTATTATATGAACAACATCAAGATTATGGACTTGTTGGTTTTGACAGAAAAAATTTTGCAGTACAATAAAAAGGAGAACCAATTGCTCACTACTGTCGTTTTAGTTGGACTGCATTGCGATCTGACTAAGTTGGGGAGGTTTAAAGAATCAAACATGTATATAATGAAACCCAATATGGACTTGGAAATAGAACGACTGGTGGTTACTTTCGGAAAATATTTTGATAAGTGGAAAAAACAATATCCTTTTTGCAAAGTTATATTTACAATACCATTTATACCAAATTTTGAAAGATACAATCATAGAAAATTAAGGGAACAACTAAATGACCATCAAATTAATTTGCAGTATCCAGTGAGTCAGAGTCAGGAATATGTGAGACAATTTGTCAATATGGTTAATGAGTTGTATGATGTCTGGAAAAAATATTTAGTTAACAAGCCACTGTCATTGTCGAGAATGGTGCATCATACATGGAAAAAAGGTGTGCATAGAAAGGAGAAAAGAACAGGACCTTATAATCAGCGTTACATTAATGAACCATACTGTGGACAAACCACAGATGGGGTTCATATGATTGGAACATCCATTAAACATTTCTGGAAGTTGACGAAGGCCCAAATGATATTGATTAGGAGACATGGGAGGGATGGGAGGCAAGTTCATTCCTGGACTGAGGAATATACCGAAATGGAAAAATGGAATTATGATGGATCTTCTGAAATACTAGATGGACAAAGAGTAAAAAATGAGGAGGAATTAGAGGAATTAACAGGATGGAGGAAAAGTCAGTTTTTGCCTGAAAGTAACAGAATGGATTTATTAAAATTACATATTGTGAGAGTATACCAGAAAAGAGAGGGATTGAAGACTGTAGAAAGACAAAATATGGAGTTTCGGAAATTTGTGGAATTGATCAAACCAGAGGAGGATTCGGACACTGAAGAGTCTGATTAAATACCAAAGGCCTGCCATACCATTTTTTTATATATATATTGCAGGTATGGATGTTTAAATTTCTGTGGCTGGTCCAAGTCGACCCAGAAGAGTGATAATCTTGCCAGAGGAAAGAGTGGCTATTATTGGAGATAGTCGAGTTCGGGCTTTGGCCGAGGGCTCAAACTATTCTCCCATTAAAAAAGTAGATTATTATTATATGAACAGCATCAAGATTATGGATTTGTTGGTTTTGACAGAAAAAATTTTGCAGTACAATTATAAAAATGAGAATCAATTGCTCACTACTGTCGCCTTAGTTGGACTGCATTGCGATCTGATTAAGTTGGGGAGGTTTAAAGAATCAAACATGTATATAATGAAACCCAATATGGACTTGGAAATAAGGACCCAGAAGAGCGATAATCTCACCCGAGGAAAGAGTGGCTATTATTGGAAATAATCGAGTTCGGGCTTTGGCCGAGGGCTCAAACTATTCTCCCATTAAAAAAAGTAGATTATTATATCAATATCATCAAGATTATGGATTTGTTGGTTTTGACAGAAAAAATTTTGCAGTACAATTATAAAAATGAGAAAATGAGAATCAATTGCTCACTACTGTCTCCTTAGTTGGACTGCATTGCAATCTGACTAAGTTGGGGAGGTTTAAAGAATCAAACATGTATATAATGAAACCCAATATGGACTTGGAAATAAGGACCCAGAAGAGCGATAATCTCACCCGAGGAAAGAGTGGCTATTATTGGAGATAGTCGAGTTCGGCTAAATTCAGCACAGAGACTACAAAACAATATCTCCAATTAAAAAGAAATTATTATCATCACCATCATTATATTGTTTTTTCAGAAAAATTATAGTGCAGACTACAATTCTAAATAAAAAAATGAGGAATCAATTGTCACTACTATCGCCCTTAGTTGGACTTGACATTGCGATTACTAAGTTGGATGGTTTAAAGAATCACACAGTATATACATGAATACCCACATATGACTTGGAAATAAGACCAAGAAGAGCGATAATCTCACCGAGGAACGAAAGCTATATTGAGATAGTCAGATTCAATGGCTTTCCGACTATGACACCAACGCTCAAACAATATTCTCCCATTAAAAAAAGTAAATATATATCATCATCTACTCT
>JABUQX010124231.1:32500-34604 GCA_015478945.1 Trachelipus rathkii | reverse complement strand
AGTGTAGGTGAGTGTGTTTTGCGATCATTTTCAACATTTTATTTTTTGAAAATACTGAGTAATATGAAGCACGTGAAAATATTTTAAATTCGCGAGTTGACGCTCTTCTTTCAGTTTGCGCGTACATAATCCCGACTTCCCGAGTCAGTTTGGCAATTTGTGAAGTCCGTGTTTTCGCGAGCGCTTTTTCATCTCCGCTTTCTCTGAGTTGTTTTCTCTCTCTCTTTCTCGGTTGAAATCTTTTATAAATAATTAAAGAAAGAATTTCGGTTAAGTTTAGCGATTTAAATTTAAATCCCCACTGACTTGGTTTGTTGTTTTTTAAAATGTAGATTGAAACATTAAATACCATTGTTTAAAAGAAATTTGAATATATATATATATATATATAATATATATATATATATTATATATATTAGTATATATATATATATATATTATATACTATATATATATATATACTATAATATACTATATAATATATAATATATAAATATATATATATATTAGATTTTATATGCTTAAGAATGACTCTCCCGGTCTTTTCACTTGAGGTAATTAATTGACTCCTTGACTTTGCTGGCATTATGTTTTAGATGCAAATAATTCGAGTGTCTGGTGCCAATTCACAACATTATATTTATCCAGTGATGTTTAGAAGGCGCAAAAGCTGCCCTGACGCTTCGGCAGCCTCTGATTTAAATTCATGTAACAAATCTTTTGGGCTTTCTTCCATCAGCAAAAAGAGGCGTGGTTCAAATGGTTTCTTAAATCCAGGTAGTTCATTTTTATTACGATATTCTCTTATTAGTGTAATAATACCCCCCTTCCCTAGAGTATATATAGATCAATGCATTACCGTTTGTAGAATAGAGCAGTTCCTTCTCTTTATATTTATTGTAATCTTTTGAAGATGGGTTGAGAAGGAATCGGACCATCCAGTTTTCTCTCCATCTTTAGTTGAGTAATTACCGTAGAACGAAAGGAACTTATCAAAATCACCCTGATAGTTAGTTAGTTCCTCATGTATAATACACAAACTACTATAGTACAAGTTTTAATAATCGCACTTTATTATCGTTCATAGTAGTTTTACAAGAGAATCAGTTTCCTGGATGGTTGCGGATACTGTACAGCTATAGTCTTGGTTTTTCTCTTGTGAGGATTAATTTTACTTTCAGGTTTGGATGGACCTATGAAAAAGAACTTAAGAGTTCAGTACTTGTATTTAATTATTAAAACTGAAGTATATGTATCAAAGGTATTTAAGCATGAAGTATTTTCAAGAAATTTAGTTTGCAATTGGAAATTTTTGTATTGTTAATATTCGTCTTTTGTTGAAAATTTCACCATTTTTGGACTTTCTAGACCGTTCTTCAAAGCAGACACGCATATAGAGAATAAATTTTTTTTCTTTCAGTTAAATTACATATTAAATTAATATCTGCATTTATTTGAAATTAAGAAAAAAAATTGAAAAAATTATTGTGTGTGTGTATACAATTTATATGTGTAGTCTAAAAAATAAATAAATACTCTGATAGGGTTATTCATTATATATGCGCTTCGTGTTTTTAATAATTATAAATTTATACTTTTCCGGATATCCGATCGCATAGCAGAAAAAGACCTGATGTCAACAGTTGCCATTTAGGAGTCATGAAGCGTTTATTAAACTTTTTATTATTTTGATAACCCTTTTCTTCAAAAAGAAATATGAAAAGTATTTTGATCATTTTGAACAGGGATATAAATCCCCAACTCTCAGTTTGAATTTGGAATGTAGTCTTTAAGCTTAACCCCCCACCCCCTTCTCTCGTCCTTCACTCTCCCCATCTCAAAAATAAACGAGCAATAATAAATCTGAGCATTGCTTTGAAAGTTTGTTTGGTATGCCTCGTTTTATATTAGTTTTTTATTTTTTTTTATTTCTCTATTTCTCTCGCAGTTTTTGTTACTTGTTGTTTTTCCTCTTTTAGTTGTTTTTTTTTTTACACACGATACTGTTTTTTATTTATTTATTTGAAGGATCAAAATTTTCAAATATTTTTAAAAACAAACAACTTCTAGACCCTTATAAATGTACAATCCTCATCGTATTTAA